>JARHVA010001083.1:3587500-3680000 GCA_037957365.1 Torreya grandis
TTTCAAATGCTTGGTACATCAAGGTAAAGAATATTTGGTTAAAATTTTATTAGGGGTATTTTTTGGACCATAAAAAATAAATATTAAATTTATTTTTTATAGTTTATTATATCTAAAATTTATGAACAATTGTTAATAAGAACAAGTACTCAGAAACCCTTCTAAACCCCAATGGCTCTATTTTAAGATATATAATTTCATCTTAAGTTCCTTGTTGAAAAATACAAGTTTTTTTATATCTCATGTTAAATAATTTACATTAATAAATTTTCCTGAATAAAAATTTTGAATAAAAATTTGAATAAGTGCAAAGGTACAAGTATTAGGGTTTTAAGCAAGTAAGAGAGATAGTCAGAAAAGGAAAATTTTGATAGATTTAAGAGATTGGTTGAGCATATAAAATGGTTTTAATGATGATATGGATTATTAATTTTATTAATTAAACAATTATTAATTATTTAATATTCATAAAACTCAATGAAATGATAAAAATCAAACCTATAGGTATTCAAAAATGAAATTGTGCAAGCTAGTCAACACTAAAAAGTGCATATTTTAACTTTTATTAAGTTAAATTTCATGAAATTTGACATGTTAATATATTTATATGTATTTTAAGGTTTAAAATATTTTTAATGTTATTAATATACATTATTATAGATAAAATTCCAAAATATAGGTTGCCCTTTTTGGCTAAATTTAGAAAAGGTCAAGTCAACAACAAGAGTCTTCAATTGGCCCTAGAAAAAGTGAATAAGTTGATTTCAAGTATTGGTTAATATGTTAAGAACTATTTTTATTTAATATACCCATTATAAGGTCAATATACAATCTCTCTCCTACTGCACCCCACTTTGGGCTAAATTTGGAATGTTAAGATGCATGCAAGTTGCAAGTCAAGAATATCAAGTCAAACTACAAGATATAAATAAAGGCAAATGGAGTAAAAATTAAATTATCATGAAATATAAAAATTATTTAAATTAATATCAAAATTATTTCAATACAATTTTCATTTTAAAGAGGAGTTAACTAAAGATCTCTTTAAGACTTAATACTTTCAAAGTATGCAAGAGACCTTTAACTTTTCAACAACTCAAACAAGCATCTCTCCCTAATTAACACACCATATAACAAGGTAAATAATATTTATAATCTTAATATTATGCATTGGAATTTTTTAAGTGTTTTTTATTATTTGAAGTTTTAGTTCAAGGTTGAGTTGGTAATGGAGTTAAAGTAGAATTGAACTAGGACTTGTAGGGACTCATCTAGAGCTTCTTGTCTTCTCTGTCTTATTAATTTATATATGTACATTAAATATTTAATTATTATGGTATATTATGATTTTTTATTACTAAAAATCTACAAAAAAATTTACTAACTCACATTTAAAGCAATAAAGAGCTAAATTTTCCTTCATCTTCAAGATGTTCATCAAGTGTGTTCTTAATATTCATTTATGTAACTTAGTGAATGCTTAATTTTACTATGTTTATGTGTAAATATACCACCTTTATTCATAAAAATATAGTCCTTATAGGTCAGATAAATTGTCTAAGTCTGATTTTTACCTAATCTAGAAGTGAATTCAACCATTATTCATTCCTTTCAAGCTAGTGTGAGTGTTTATCAAGACCTATAAATGAATAGTGTTATAATATTGATTTAATGAATATGAAGTGAATGTTTTCATGTAATTAATATTTAAAAGAGTGTTAATTATAGGCATAATTAAACTTAACATTTGTGCATCACATAAATTTTTAGATTTCATTTCCATTTTTAGATTTAACATTGCTCCTACCCTTTTCCTAGTCCATAAAGAACAAAATTATAGAGTTTATAGATAAGTAGGTGAGTGTAAAAAATATAACCATACATTAATATATATATATATATATATTATCACAACTACAAGGTCCCACACCTTGGAGAGTTTTTATTGTATCAACAAAAGTGATAACAAGCACACATTCTCAATAGGATGCACTTTTGAATGATAATAAGTATATCATGTTAGTGTTTCATAATATTTGATAAGCATACATCATTTTTATATTTTGTATCCTTTGATTAATGGAAATTATTTGTAATTGTGATAAATTTTGGTAATTTCTCATTTCATGGGAGTTCTAAGGAACTGATGATATATTTATGAATATTGTGAACGGTTTCATGACTAAAATATGAAAATTTTGTGTTTTTATCATGCCATATGAATGGATTAATTGGAAATTTAGGATCCTTTGGTAATGTTAATGTTTTTAATGGAGGAATGATTCCATTAGTTTATTTTTTCAAAGAGGTCATTATATCCTTATTAACCTTGTGAAAATAATCAATAATAATATAAGGAAGTTTTTTCTCATGTGTACACATATTTTTTTTATAGGAATAGGAATGTGTTGACCATGATGTAATGACCTATCCTTTTGGTTATCAATATTATGGACTGCATAACCCAGCATAGTTTTTTAGTGAGTGATGGAGCAAGATCGTTACTATTAAAAACATTGAGGAATATGTGTCTGAATGAAATGGGTCAAACATGCCTACTTTTTTCACTTGGTAATATTTGAAATTATTTATGCTCAATATTGATGGATTTATAAATATAAACATGTTATTATTCATATATCAAGCTTGATAATAAAAAAATAAATTTCATTTTATCTTTGGTAAAATATAGAATGAGATAGTTTAGAAATAAATTATGAAACCCTATAAAGTTTCACAACCCTAGAGCAATTAATGGTTACATTAGAAGAATCGGTGATTAGGTTTAGTAATTGTTTAACCCTAAATTTTTTATATGTGGGATAGGGTTAAGATTATATAAATATTTTAATTACAAGGATTATAATTCAATATATGCCATTCCAATCATTTTCAAACTTGGATATATGAATATTATAAATTATGATACTGAGATATGATAAATATAGAAAGTACTAAATTAAAAATATGTTTAATTGCTTGAAACACCAAAGAGAAATGATACTTAAATGTATTTTACTATGTGAAAGAATATCTATATTATAAATAAGTTATAATTATGTTTAATAAATGTTCTATATTAGTCATCATATTTTATAAATTTTACTTATATAGTTGTAGATAATACCATCAGATTTTAACACTACCATTGATGTTATTGTCTAGTTGTGCTACATGTGTCTAATATATAGAATAATTATTAGACCTATATGTAAAAAAATTATATATTATCTATATTTTCACCTTCATGAAAATATATTAGGATCTGAGATACATTTTACTTCTCTTTCCCAATTGATCGAACCCTATCTCTTCACCGCTATTCACCCTTAGAATGAGTTTGTTAAAAAAGAGTTAGTGGGATCATAGTTTCAATATGACCATAAATATCCATCTATCAATGATAAATACCTACATATCTAATACTCTAAGGTGGGCCTCAAACTTATGTGGTTCTCCCTTATGTGTGATAGTGTGTGTGCATAAATTTAAAATATATTATATGAATATGCATTTAGTGATCTATATTTTAATTGGAAAAACATCATTCATATACTGATATTTTAATGCTTCTTTCCTTTTATATGACCTCTCCTATGATTGATATGAAAATAGGGAGGAATAAGAATGGATAACTTGGTTGTGATGTTGATTGATTGAGTTTTGATAGGTGTTTTCCTAGTATTTTCTATATGAAAAATGTGAAGAATTATACTTCTATTTATACCATACCTTTTGAAAATATCTCATGGTAGTTTTAAATTACACAAACAGGTTGACCCATAGGTTTTTAATAATTTTTAATTTATATGACTTTTAGAAATTAGACACTAGATAAGGATATGGACACTACCCTAAATGATACTCTCCTTCTATGGACAATAGTGTCCAAAAAGATATAAAATACGTATAGATCTAAAAATTATTATCAAGGATGTTTAACATATTTTAATATTTATGTGTAGTGTAGGATATCTGGGTCACTAAAATTATATGGATAGGACTAAGATAAAATAATTAGGCATAATGAAATAGTGATGCAATCCTTTTGGTAGTAGAGAGGTCTATAACTAAAGGGTAGAGTCCTAATTAATATATGTCAAATTTAAAAAAATTAAATTATATAAATATTTAATTTTATTATCTACATATATCTCCTAGGTTATCAACTAATCTATATGTCATTTGTTATTAACAACAACTAGCTTCACAATTTAAATTTATATAGAAACCATAATATAATGAATATAAATCTTTAATATGCTTAGTGAATCAAATATCCTTAGCATATATGAAAGTAAAAATATTTAATCCTACTCATATAATGATAGTATTGGATATATTTTAGTATATAAATAAACATTTAGGTGTGCTAAGATCTAACAACCAAATATAAATATTTTAGAGAAATTTAAACTTGAGAAATAGATAATTTCTTAAAACTTCTTACCACTTAAACTATGGGATAAATTATATAATTCAAAATAATATGGAAATTTTAATTCCCTTTAAGGTAAGCATTATAACAACATTAATTCCATAAATAATCAAATCAAGTCCTCAAAAATAACTAACGTAACAAAAGTGGTTGTAAGTTATACTTCTAGGATTCATAATATAAAACTGATATTACATCCTAATAATTAATTATTTTTAGTAAGCATAATTAATAAAGGCAAGTGTATAACTCTAATAATATCAGATAATCACAAAAATAATCTTACTTCAAAGCTAAGTTATAATACAAGTGGTCAATAAGGATTGAAAACCCTCAAGCACACATAACCATGACCCACAATTTTACCCAAGAAATTAAGATACAATCCATTCCTCAATTTTAGATTCACTTAAATGTCAAGTAAAAAAATATTATGATAATAAAATACTTTTCATTTTTCCAAAAGATAAATTCATCAAGGTAAAAATAATATGCAGTCACACTAGTGCTAAATTTTGTCTTGTTTTCTTCATAGAAACATTTCATAGATAATTGGAGAGTATAATATGAATAATATAGTCCACTAACCCACATAATAATTAATGAAAATTTATGCTATAAAAAAGGTAGTTTTATCATCATAAAATAATTTTTAATCACACAAGGATTTTAATTCCATGAGGATATTCCAATTGAAAAAAATACTAAGGAATTAGATAGAACATTTCTTATATGATCAAAATGTTAGATGAATAAAATAGATAATACATAATAAAAAATGTACTCCAATTCATTATAATCATATAGTAATTAATACTACACTATAAAATGTATACATTTTTATATTCCTCATAGGATTTTAACATAGTTCACACACTATTAATGATCCTATTTATATATGATCGCAACACTCATGAAAAACTAATAATATAATAATACAATATAATACTCCAAAATATAATTTAAGTATTGCATCATATTATGATATTGTATAATATTATCAAGATTCTTATTTATAATGTAATTTATAATAATAAAATAAACCAATGAACACATTTTCAAACCTCATTTAACAATATTTATATCCATTATTCATGTTGACAAAATACCTTCTAATAAATATTACAATTCTTGTAACATATTAGGTTATCCAACATTAAATCTATCTATAGAATTATTTTAATATAATAAATAAATATTGATAAGTTTTATGATTGAAGATATAATATTTAATATTTAACCTTACATTATTTATCCTCATAGTAGACATTCATTGATGAAAATAACTCTATAAATAACTAAACAAGATAAGTATGTATCTACGAGATGAAAGAGTAGAAATATTGGCTACATTTTTACTGACTAAAGTCATATAATTATTCAATATATCGAAAAAAATATTTGATAGGTTACACTTTGAATAATTTTTAATTATAATCTTATAATTTATATATCCAATACTAAGCCAAGCTTTAATTTATTATAATATATAATAAGCATAATCATAGTGGAGGCCACATCACTCATTTTATACTATCCATGCAATGAATGTTTCTTAAAAAATCCCTTCAACACAATAATATCAAGTGAATCACAATAAAACCTTAAGTAATTAAAAGAGATGAATAATTCAATACAAATACAAAATCATGTTTTCTTATAATTTATAACCAAATAGTTGATAAAACTAAGAGTGACACTTTGTGTCATTTCTTATTAGTTTCAATATAATATTACGAATAACATAATTCATTGTATCAAGTTTTTCAATTGAAAACCACCATAAAGGATCCTTTGCTTCATTATGATAAATGAGAAACCAAGAAAAAATTAGTATAATGAAATAGTAAAAACCAACTAATACCATTATTCAAATTTTTAGGATCATAATAGTAATAAATCATTTACTAGTAGGAACTTATCCATTTAATATAATGGATAAAAATAAACTATAAAATATTTAAAACATTTATATTTATGGTATTTCATTAATATAATATGTTTATTTCATTTGAAAGATCATTATTCCCATTCACCACAGGACCAACTAAGGAATCTTTCACCAGCGACTCCTCCTCAATCTTCATTCGTGTAAAAGGTTAAATAAAAATTAAAAATTTAGTTTGAATTAACCACTTCGTTTGGAGGTTGTAGGATGCTGATCCATTCTGGTGACGGTCTATTCTGTGTAATGTTGGTGGTTACATATGGTTTGTTCTGCTGTTTACAGGTTCCTGTTTAACCTGGTTTATTTCGTACCTGTTTTGGGGTTTTTTTTTGAAACTTCGTTGGGCTTTAAGGATTATCTTTCTTTATTTTACAGGGTTTCAGGGTCCCTTCAAAACCTGATTTTACCATAATCTAAAAAATATATGTTTATTTCATTTAATTACATCATATAAGAACCCAAAATTTCCATCAAGTAGCTAATAACATACAAAATAAACATAAAATATTTTCTAAGAAATGGTTGGGGTTTAACCACTTCTAAATTGTGTGTGTGTGTGTGTGTGTGTGTGTGTGTGTGTGTGTGTGTGTGTGTGTGTGTGTGTGTGTGTGTGTGTGTGTGTGTTATGGTGTGTGTGTGCATGTGCACTTGCATGCATGCATGTGTGTGTGTGTGTACATTATACTAATATTTTTTTATGTATGAAAAATAATTTCTCCATGGATTTAAAAAATAGTCAACCCAAATATTAACATACAAAGTCTAATGTCTATGCATTATGCCCTAGTTCAAGGTATATACCTATATATACATACTTGAGTATGCATATATGAATCTATACTTGAATAAGATATCAAAACCAAATATAATTTTCCATAATTTTCACAATAAAATAGTGTACATAAGGATAATATGGATGGATAGTAATATTTTATGTGACTAGAGTTAGGCTCCAACTTTCCTCTTAATTCCTCACTTTCTTGTTTACTTTCTCTCCCCAATATACCCTCTTCTAGAAAAAAATTAGATCACCACATTTTCTATTCATAGGGCCTAAAAATTCATATAAAACCTTACAAGATCCCAATACCATAAATACATTAATATCATAGAGAGTGGATTCTAAAATTTAGCTCTCACCCTTAACACAGTTGTAAATAAGGTAGAGAGTTGAGGGTGAGAAAACCTTCATTCATTTATATCTACCAAATGTATCGAGGAAAAAAAATGAGATATGTTAAATGTTTTTCATAATTTTATAAAATTTATGGCAATGATCCAAATAAAATTAAAATTCTAGACTAAATATGATGTGCTCATGGACCCATCATAGGCCTAAAGTCCTTGTTATCAATCAAGGAAAATAATACCATCATGACTATGACATTGAATAAGGTCTTAGTCAATTTAACTATTAATTTAAACATTTCATTAATTAATTAATCAATACACCCAATTCTAATCCTTTAAATTAAATTCCAAGGTCTAAAATTGATCATACATACCAAGACTGGGCTAAATAAGAATAAAGGTTACTTGTTGACTTCTAAGAGTAATTTTATAAGAGTAATAGTCAAGATCCAAAATAAAAATAGAAAAAATCAACAAATAATTCCAAATCAACATAAAACATAATTTTTTTTGAAGATAACTTAAGGTTAAAAATATAATGAATGTACATGCACAATTAGATTATGCCAATGACAACTGCTAAAATCAAAATATGATAATTAAAATATGTTAAGCTCCTTTTTATGAGTAAGGATGAATTAATCATATTTGTGCACATTTATATATAAATGTGTAAATGACTCATATTTTTTATGAAATTCTTTTTTTTAATGAGGAAATAATCCCTCTATAAAAAATAAATGGTAATTCCAAATATGAGGGTCTAAATTCTAGCTCAAATGAAGTACCTTTTAAAAAAATAGTATAATCTTGAAGGGATTAATAATCTTGTTTTTATAGATTATGAAAATGGGATAATGTAAGTTTTGGCAGCTTGTGGATATTGAAATCTGTAGAAAGCATCTTATAACTTGGCAAAAGTAGCTAGGGAAATTTTTGGTAGGCTATTGAACCAATTAGGAGAATAATAAAAAATGTTTATGTGGAATACTTTTAGTAATAATTTTTCATCTTTTTCCCATTGAAAAAAATAATATAAATATTTAACTATGTGGTCAAATGGATCTTTATGACTTAAAAAGAGAGGTAAATATTGAATTTTAAAATCTTGTGGACAAAGATATTAAAGTATACATTATGAAAGATGATGATTTATAAATGAAGTCACATTTGGATTATTATTATGGAAATCCATTTACATTTGAAGTATATAAACCTATTTTTTAAGATCCCCAATAGTGGTCATCATATAAATAATATACTACTTTAGAGCAATGGTGTTTTTCATAGGTGTTATCATTGGTTCGAACCTAACACCTTTTTTAAATCAAGGCATATCAGTATCATCATACTCATCGATAAAAAGTGAAAGTTCACAATAATTAAATTTAGGATATGTTGGTAATGGTATTATATCTTTGAATTTTGGTAGTTTTGGTATAACATTTCAATATCTTGTACCATTAGAATAATTTGGTTCATTCCCTTTATAATTAGTTTGTAAATTAGTCATAATTTACTTATGTGTTTGTCAGATCTTTTGAAAATCATATGAAGGAACATATTGGTCATATATAATTTTTTTTGTGGAATAATGTGCATGGTAGGCCTGATTAAATAAATTGAATTATTGTTTACTCATGGTATTTTTTAAAATCCCAATCCTTGTCTATTAGTGTTATATTAATAGATACAAGGTGTGTTATACCTTGCTCATATTTGCCTAGTCTTTGGTCTTTGTATCTATATTTTTAGAAAATATGAAAGACCAAAATCATATAATGGTGGTGTAGGAAATATGAGTAAAGGCTCTTTATCATCCTTAAGATGGATCAAATCATCTCTTGAAATTGTGAGAGCACAAACCTAATTAAATGGATGGTATCTACCACCATTCAAATATTTTATATTTGAGGATTTAAAACTTGGAATAATATATGAGTAATCAATTTTCACTCCTTTAATATATATTTGGATAGTTTAATAATCATATTAATCAAAGAAATTGATATCATCCATGATGAAAGAGATAAAGAACACAAATATTAGGATAAAATAAGTAATAAACATCATAAATGGTACACTTAGGTAATAATTATGTTCTAAGATTTGGTTCACTAAATGTTTAACCCTAAATTTTGAGATGGATTCCTACTTGGGTAGATATGTTTAAGAATATATATATAAAAAAATTCACAAGGGTGATAATTAGATCTATAATAGGCCAATTAGATGTTTAACTCATATATAACATATGCTAAATTTATTAAACATGTGTAGAATAAAAATCTATGTAGGTATGGAAATGACAAAGAAAAAATGTAATTAGATGGTTTTTATGCTAACACCATTCTATATATGAAACAAGTAGGAATTAGACTAGACCAAGATTCTAATACAATCTCCAAATTATATATTGAGTGCCTCTAAAATTGTAGGCACTAGTGTTAGCCTAAGATGGTTGTGTTAATAATAGTATCTAAACCTAATTAAAGTGTCTTATATATAATACCTAATGGAAAAGGATGAAACCACCTAGATGCTTTTGGGTTTTTCTTCATCTTTTCTCTAATGTATTTATATTTGGGTCATACATTGTCACACCTCATGAAATTATAAAATCCTAGTTCTTCATATTCATAGTGACCTTGGGAGAAAATGGGTTATGGGGAACATGCCACTTATTTAACCCAAAATACCCCTATATCAATGAGCACTACCTACATAGACAATACTCCTAAGAGGGCCTTAGATTAATGTAGTTCTTTCCTACTTTTTTGCATGTGTGTGAATCATGCAATATATGGAATGTAATTACAATAGTGACCTAACTTGTAACTTGGAAAATTTGGCTCTTATTCTACTCCTTCAATACATCATACCTATACGTATGTACTCCCTATGACTAATATAGAAATAGGAATAAATAGGGAATCTTTTCTCAATTAAATAATCTTTAAATGATATTTGGTATGAATGCTAAGTGAGGAATGAATGAGGGTTGATATTATATTTATATAAATACTTTTGGAGAAATCATTCACATTAAATAAATTAATTAAACCACTTGGATATGCTTTATTTTCAAATTATATGATTTTAAGACACTAGACACTTGCATCAGATAAGGACACCTATGTCGACATAGGTGTCCATTTGGGATGGTAGTGTCCAAGAACATGAAAGTAGGTGCATATTTAAAACTTGTAGAGATGTAAGATAATTAGGTTTTGAGAATTACATGAGAAATAGAAGATATAGGTCATCAACATAAGACTATTTTGACTAAGAGATAAGTTAAGGGGAACAATATAAAGTAGATGAAAGACTTTTAAAAGTGGAAAAGGACCAAAATTGAGAGTAACAACCAAGATCTAAGTTTGCCTAAGTGTACAATACTGAGGCGATATATAATCTATTAATACCATCTATATGATTAAATTATATTCCTCTTTCAATGGCTTTTTTATTAAGATGTGATCTAATAATAATAATTCCTTTGGAAGAAAACATTTACTAAGAGAGAATATGAAAACCCATTAAGATGGACCCAAAAATAATATGATAAAGGACACTACCTTACCTTTCATTATTAATATATACATCCTATTAGAAATCCTTGACTAATAGACATTAAATAATGTCAAAATATATTTCATATTTAAATAAGTTTCTATCAAAATAAAATATATAACTTAGTGCACCATATTCATTAGTCAACACAACCTAGTTCAATTATAAATTATAAATTATAACTATAAAAATCAACCAAAAAAATCTTTTCCAAAGTAACCATAAGCCAAGAATTATTATTAAATAGAGAATTAGTAAAGGAAATAAGCGTCAATTAATAGCAATACAATACAATGTTGTAGCATATTATTCAACCCTCTATTTTTTACATGTGGGATAAGGTTAATAATATATAAATAGTTCAAACACAAGGGTGAATAAACTAATTTATAGTAAGCCAATTAATTTCAAACATGGATAAATGAATATTTTCAATTATAATATTGAGATATGATAAATATATAAAGTAATGAAATATAAACATGTTCAATTTATTAAAATACCTAAAAAAATTATACATAGCTAGGTTTTACTATGTGCAAGAAGATCCGGACTAGAAACATTTGATAAGTATGAATAATTAGTTTTTTGTATCAGTCATCATATCATGCTAATTGTACTTATATATATTTGGACACTATTTTGAAAGCTAGTGTTTGGTTGTGATGTAGGTGTCAATAATGAATAGATATTGATGCAACTAACTTCATTATTCTAGTATTTTTCTCACCTTTTATGTTGATATATTCATATCTAGATACATGTTTCTATTTTATAATGATAAAATTTATCTCTTCACCCTTAGAATGAGTTTTCTAAAAATGGATTACCAGGTTCATGGGATCAACTTAACCTCAAAGACCCATCTATCAATGAGTACTACCTATATATCCAATACTCCAAGGAGGGCCTTAGACTTAGGTGGTTATCCTTTATGTGTGGGATATGTGTGAACAAGGGTGAAATACACTTTATGAAGATGCACACAATGATCTAGTTTGTAATTTGACAAATATCACTTATGAGAATATATTTAAATGCTTTAGACCTATAATATGACTACTTATATGTTTGATATGTAAATAGGGATGATTAAGTAATAATAACATGGTTTTATAGTTGATTATCAAGATTTTATATGTGTTTAATTGATATTTTCTATGTGAACAGTGAGAAGGATTATACTTATGTTTATACCACACATTTTGAAAATATCTCATTATAGGGTTCAATAATACAAATAATCTAACCCATAGGTTTCAAAACATTTGAAAGTTGGATTAATTTTGACAATTAGACACTATATAAGGATATTGACACTACCATTAGTGGTAGTGTTCCTTTATGGATAGTAGTGTCCAAAAGGATACAAAACATGTGTGAATTTGAAACTATAAGTGAAGGATATTTATAAAGTTTCAAGATTTTTTTGCAATGTAAGATCCCTATGTTAACATAATGATATGGATCAGACTAATAGATAAGCATTTATAAATAGTGAGATGACAAATGCATGCTTTTTAGAAACATGGAGGTATATAATTGAAGGGCAGATCTATGATTGATATTTATCAAATGTATAATAATGAGATGCTATTAATATTCATTTTTATTATTTACATTATTCCTCCTTTAAGATAGTAATGTGTAAGGATGAACTAATGAGTTTAAAATAAATAAATTCATACATGGGTGAGTATAACACATTTTACCTTTGATTTGACCCACTTTCAATTATTTTATTACGTATGACTTGTAACTAATAACATGTTACATTATAAATCAATTCATATAATCTAAAATTTTGAAATAACTAAAATGATTGAAAAGAAAGAGAGTAAGGAATGAGTGTAACTATGTATTGATGAAACCATAATGCCTATTAATGCTTTAACTTGGTAAATATTCTTTCTTATGAAACATTAGATTTATAATAGGTTCAGACTTGAACCTTAGATGTTTTAAGAGAGAGATTATAATATATTATGTATCAATCACACAACCACTGAGATCATATGATCTCAATCACACAACTCAATTGTGAATATATATAAACTAGTGAGTGTGAGTGATTTAATCAACTCATCCTATAAATATAGCATGATTGATGATTTAATCACTCTAGCCTATAAATATGGTGAGGTTTATTTATTTAATCAATTAAACCTATACAAATTACCAACTACTATAGTAGAAAAGTCTTGATAATAGCATATATTATGATGATAATATACTTTTCATTATTCCCAAAAATTCAATCATGAAGGTAAAAATAATATGTAATAACATTAGTGATAGATTTTGTTTAATTTTATTCATAGAATTTTTTCATATATAATCAAGAGTATAATGTTCATAATATAGTTCATTAACCCACCTGCTACCACCTACTAATCAATGTAAATGTGCACTAGAAAGTGAAGGTAGTTTTAGCATCATGAAATTTTTTCTAATCATGCAATGATTTTAAACCCATGAGGATATTCCCATTGAAAAAATATGGGGAATCATGTATAACATTATCTACATGACAAAAATATTAGAGGGATATGATAGATAATACATGATCCAAAGCCACTCCAATTAATCATGTTCATAAAATAATCAATGCTACACTCTAAAATATATACATTTTTATATTCTTCATAGAACCTTAATAAATTTAATGCACTATTAGTGATCCTATTTATATATGATCATAACACTCATGAAAAATTAAGAATACAATACTAAAATATAATACTCTATTGTACAATGTAAGTCTTGCATCATATCATGTTATTTCATAATCTAATAAATATTATTATTTCATGTAATCTATAATAATAAAATTAAAAAATGAATAAAGTTTAAGACCTCACTGAATAGTCCTTATGTACACTATTCATGTTCATATAATACCCTCAAATCGATAGTATAATTTGTGTAACATATTAGGTTAGAAAACATTCAATCTAGTTGAAAAATTATTTGAATAAAATAATAAAAATTAGAGAATATTTATTCTTGAATATATAACATTTAGTCATAGATTTTTTATCCTCATAGTATAATTTCATTGATGAAAAATGACTCTATAAATATCTAAGTAAGGCAAGTATGTATCTACAAGATGAAATAATAATAATAATAATAATAATAATAATAATAATAATAATAATAATAATAATAATAATAATAATAATAATAATAATAATAATAATAATAATAATAATATTGGCTACATATATACTCATTAAAGTCATATAATTACTTAGTATATCCATAATTATTCTACATGTTACACTAATAATGAGTTTTAATTATAATTAGATAATTCATACAACTAATAGCAAGCCAAACTTTAATTTATTATAATAGACAATAAGCATAATCATAGTTGAGACCAAATCACTTAGTCTAGATTGTCCATGTAATGAATGTTTCACTATATACACATTCAACACAATAATCTCCAATAAATGACATTCATACCTTAAGTAATGAATAAAGATAAGTAATGAAATATAAAATCATGGTTTCCTACAATTGATAAAATTAAGAGTAACACTCTATGTCATTTATTATAGTTTGTATATCATATTAAGAACAACACAATTCATTATAGTAAGTCTTTACAAGTCAAACCACCATAAATTAACCTTTTATTTCTTATGATAAATGAGACACCAAGAAAAACCTTATATAATTAAGTATTACAAACCAACTAACACCATTACTCAAATTTCTAGGACCACAAAAGTAATGAATCATCTATTAGCAATAACCTATACATTTAATATAATGTTTAGAGTGAAACCATAACACATATAAATAAATTATTTTTATTATATCACATTCATATATTAGGTTTATTTCATTTCAATGCATCATACATACACCTAAAACAACCATTGAGTAGCTAATAACATATAAAAGAAACAAATAACATTTTCTAATTGGGAATTAGGGTTTAATCCCTTTCAAATAATAAATATAAATCAATAAATTCACCATACCATCATTATTTTATGCATTAAATCGCATTGCTCCATGTATATTAAACTTATAAAAACCAAATATCAACATACAGAGTCTTATGTGTGTGTTATGCCCTAGGTCAAGGTGTAGACTCATATATGGATAATTGAGTATGCATATATGGTTTTATACCTAAATAAGATATCAAAAAAATATATAATTTTTCATACTTGTCACAATAAAATAATTCACATAATAATAACAAGGAGGGAGAATAAAATTTTATGTGACTGGAGTTAGGCTCCAAATTTCCACTTACTTCCTCGCTTTATTCTATTTTTTCTCTCCCCAAGATGCCCTCTTCTCAAACTTTGTTCTAGATAGCCAAATTTTCTAGTGATAAGCCCAAAACATCCATATAATACCTTTCAATACCCCAATACAATAAAGGAATTAATATCTCATAGAGTGGATGTTAAAACTCATATCTCACCATTAACTCATCAGAGAATAAGGTTGAGAGATGAGGGTGAAAAAACCCTAATTTGATTCTTCTTTCATTAATTTATCTCTACCAACTGTATGAAGTAAATAAATGACTTTTGGTAAATTATTTTTATCATTTAAAAAAAAATTGTTATGATCTAAATAAAATTAAAATTTCAAACAAAATATGATGTACTCATGGACCCATAATAGGCCAAAATTCCTCGTTATCAATCAAGGAAAACAATATTGTGATGGCTATGACATTGAATAATGTATTAGTAAATTTAATTTTTAATTTAAACATTTTATTTAATAAATAAATTTACTACATTTCAATTTTTTAAATTAAATTCCAATTTCTAAAATTGATTATACACACCAAGGCTAAGATAAGTAAGAATAACAATTACTTGTTGACTTTTGGGAGTATTTTTTCAAGAGTAATAGTCAAGACTAGAAATCAAAATTTAACAAATTAAAAATTAATTCTAAATCATCATAACAATTATTATTTTGGAATATAACTTAAGATTATCAATACCATGAATTTAAATGCACATTTGGATTACGTCAATGACAACCACTAAAACCAAAAGATCATAATTAAGAAATTATGGGGAGAAGTCACATTAAATGATCCAAAATTAATAAAAAAAATTGATTCATACCTCATATAATTTTAAAATAAGGTATGGATATGAGATTCCCGCTCTCTTAAAAGGTCCTATCTTAGTGCATATATAAAAAATTATAGGTTGCAAGTCTTTTCCTTCTAGACACGCATTCTCTCTAACATAAGGACTATTATTCATAACTAACTATTTCAATGGTATTTTAGTTTTTACCATAAATATTAGGACAATTTTTCAAGTTTATGAATAAAATAAACTATTATTTCCATTTAACTTAGAGACATGTCATCCATAGATCTGCTAAAAAATAATTAGAACAATTTATAATAATCTACTCAAAATAGAATTCATAGGTTTAGTGTGGTGTCAACCACTAGAATTTTTATGAATTACACATACACTCATAATATATACATTAAAAATTTCAAATTAAATAAATGAAACTTATTTCCATGGTTAACTTTAAAAATAAATGCATGGGTTAATGTAGTGTCCTGTACCATCGACATAAAAAATAAGATAAACCATTCAAGGCATTTTCACACAAATTTATGGTTTCATATCATTATCTCAACAAATTTATGATCCAATGATGATCTATGTAAACCAATCCCACCATAAATTATCATCCTTTTATGGGAAGTTACCAATTTTTCATCCAAATATGGATAAGGGTACAAAGAATTTTTATAAGATCCAATCAAGACTTATTTTAGCCACTATAAGATAAAATAAAAACTAAAACATCACTTATTATGATTAAAAAATAAAAATTAATCATTATCCAAAAATATCATTATCAACATGCATGATTTTTATTCATATCAAAAATTCCTTACCTTTTTAAAGTAATATGTAGTTACTAGTGCCAACCAATATTTCATTACCAGCCAGGAACTTGAATTAATCATCAAGTAGGAATTTTTTAGTGTCATACAAGATTAAAATGAAATGGATGTATTCGTGATTCATAAAGAAATAAAATTATTATTTTATCATAGTTACAAATGTTTATAGCTTACCTATATATACTTTATTGAATTCAGTCTAAGACTAGGTAGAAGTTGTAGCAAGATCCTTTGCCATAAACATGATGTGCCACTACATATATTCAAAAAAAATGAATTCATGTCAAAGTCAAACTATAAAATATATAATTTTAATTAATTAATATAATATAATAAATACCTATCCTTATTAAACAAATATAAAAATATACCATATTAGCTAAAAATTATAAGTAACCAACAATCACAATAATTGTTATAACTTGATCATGTCAAACAAAAAATAACAGTGATAGGCATTGGTGACTGTTTTAACATTTTAAGACTTGGTGAATGAAAATTATATGTTTTTAAAGATCTGAATATAGTAAATTATATTTAAAATGTGTGATAAATATAGTGACTAATTTTTTACAAAATTGACCTAGTTTGACCTTTCTAAAATAGTAATAAATAAAATAAGTAAGAACTTAATTGGAAAATGACTGAGATAGATGATTTGGAGGCTAAAAACTAAGGCATAGAATGGTCTGAGTGTCAAAAATATGGTCCAAGTGTAAAAAATCAGCTTTGAAATTATCACCCTAGTTATATAGTATCACATGTGTCACTTTTATCCCTGTTTTGGTGGTAGTTTCCTTTATGCAGGACTATCCTGAGCTTCTAAGTACACCAATGTCTAGATCTATAAGGTTCATTTCTAAGTGATATTGTTTTAAAACCTATAGATAACATGTTTTGAATTATTTAATTATCTAACCCTAATTCTTCATGTTGCTATGGAATTAAATTGATACAAGATGAAAATTATGTTTGTTAGTGGGGTAGGATAGACATCTTCAACACCCTGTTATGATGAGATTTTCCTACATACCAATAATCTATATAGGGGTCAATCATTATATACTTGTCCCCACCTATGTGTTGGTTAAAATGTAAATGAAGGTAGTATTATTATTTAACTTGAGTGATTTGAATGTACTTGAGACTGGAAATCTAAGTAATATAAGCCTAGGAATGTTATAGATGGTATTATGTATAAGTAGGTTAGAGTGACGATTGATAACCTTGATTGTACACAACTTATTCTAATTTGCACATAATTTTTAAATAATTTCTATCTAGTGTTTATAAGGCTAAAAATCATGTATTTATATTGCTATTATGCTTGTGTCAGTGTTAAAATAGGTTTAGGCCAACCCTATGAGGTACAAAATTTGAAAATATATATGTTTGTGAAAATAGGAGGAAAAGGATAGTAGTTCCATTATGGCACACTAGCACCATGTGGCACTACTCTCCCTACTATTTCACTAGTTTATAAGCAGTAAAACACTAAGCATGAAGGGATAAGATGCACTAATGAATATCAATGACTATTTTTGGGATGTCTAGGGATGCATGTCACCCACACAAATGAAAGGAATGAATACACCTCACTGTGTATGTGAACCAATGCATAAATTTGGTGAAAACCTATAAGTGTGAATGTATATAGTTATCAATTGGTGAATATCTTACATTGATCTAATATATTTTTCAATCCTCATGTGTGGGTGACTCAAGAACTCAATCTAGTTTTGACTCCATCATTCCCCACCTGTGCTTGGTGGATCATGACCTATGAATATCTAGGATTGGATTGATAGTGTATCCAACCCTCTCATGTAGTTGTATCAATTACTCAAGTATATTAAAACTCCATCATTGCCTACCCATGTGTATTAGATACATCTGTAACTAAAACTGTGTGATGTAACTAAAAATGTCATCTTTATGGCTAATCGAGAATGCTAACCACTACAGATGGAGTAAGTCATGAAACTAGTGTGTAACCCAGAATATGATGTTAGATATATAAAACATATAAAATGATATGTAATTTTTCATTACATATAATCAACCAATGTGTAAGTGAGCATATGAGAACACTGTTCCATGTACATGACCCCAAATGTCATATCTAAGCATATGGATTCTGGATTGACTTGAAATAATATGTATCTAAGTATCTAAAATGAAAATGGGAATGGCCATGCCATGAATGATTCCCCTAATTTGAGAAAAAAAAGTATGAATCTGATAAAATTGGTATGAATTTGAGTTAAATTGTGTAAAACTAGTAAATTTGTAACTAAACCTATGCAAACATGGACTGTACTAGATTTTTTTATTGACAACTTATATTTTTATAAAACTAAGGCTACTATATAGTAGCACCATATTTTATATAGTATTACCATGTGGTTCTAGTGTCATACTTTGGGTCATGATGTCCATCTATTATGATTCCTATGTAACTATACTAATCTATGTGTCACTATTTTCCCATTATGTTTACTTGAGTTTGATTTTTTTAGTTTGATCTTGTGTACAAAAAAAGTACTATGAGTGCATTATGCGAGCCTTATCTTTATGATAAACCCCCATGAATTCCCCCTCTTTTTAGGGGAATTATTAAACATGTCAAATAATTGTCCTCATAATAAAAATATCTACAAGATGTGTGTTCATTTGAGCATGTATGATATTTGCATAATAATACAATATAATGATCATACATAACATTATAATGTAGGATAATCTAGTCTAAGTTTCATAATATGTTATGTATATTATTTTTATCAATCAGAAGGATGTCAAGATAGATATAAAAATGTATGTAATAACAAATTTAAGTAATAACTAAGTAACTACCTAGGGGATGGGGCATGATGTCCATCATGGCACTCAAAGAGGAAGGGGAGATGCATGAGGTCCCTCATGAAATTTAAAACTAGAGTGTGTAATAATTAATATACAAGTGTCATGGAAATTACATGTACATAACAAAATACATACAACATACATGAAGCACATAAAATAGTCCAAGGGGACATAGTAAAAGGGACATCAACACATTTCACAAAATATGGAAAACTAAGACATATGAGAACATATTAAAGTTTCCACATACATAATTAAAAAGTAAGTTATCTTAGATCCATATGGAATAACATGTTCAAATTTCCACATACACAATTAGGAAAGTACACATAAGGACATAGACACATGTTTAAATCATACATATTTTGAAAAAAAGTGGCATAGAGCCAAAGATCAATGGAATATTCAAATTCCCTTAAATATAAGAAGTGTAGAGATATAATAAAGTCTAAAATAGTAAAAATAGAAATGAAAGTATGCATAAACATGCAATAAAGGTCTATCTAAGAGATAAGATGTACATATACTGAATCTAAAGTAGTAGTTGCTAGCAAAATATATGAGTAAGTTTAGCATGGTAAATATCAAGATACAAAAATGCTAAATTTATGATGTAGAGTATAGAAAGATGTAACTTGGTAATTAAACCTATGTATAAGGTGCCTTCAAATGGGTGAATGTGTTAAATAAATAACCTATGTATATATATATAGATGCCCCTAGTGGGTAGATAATAACAAATCTATATTAGTGTGGTGGACCTAAGTGTTGTAAGAATATACAAACACTCAAAAAGAATAAGTGAATCATGTATGTATGATAAAACTGACTATATTAATATAGTTAACATATGTAGTGTCTAACAAATATAATAAATGTAAACATCGCAATGCATACAATCTATAATTTTTTGTTTTATGAGTAAATATTTGAATGTTTTTGTGTAATTGACATATTATATAATTTTTTTATTTTGTATACATAATCTATTTATAAGAAGCATGAGAATGAAACTATATATAAGGATCAAGGAAAATTAGGAAAAGAAGTATAAGAAGGGATGAAAAATAATAACCAATGAGTCTCTTGAGAGACTCACTATCAATGTGGCATATTTTAAATAAAATAATAGTAACCATGTGTGTTTTATGGAAAGGTAACTATGGTCCTAGAGCCTACTGCATTAAGTGATCTATATCTATCCCTACTTTTCAAGTAGTGCTAGGAATCTATGAAAATGAGTCTTGTGTCTTATGAACTATAAGGGTCTTAAGGACCCATATAGTATAAAATGATGTAGATTGTATATTTTCCCTATGACTATAAACTTGAGAACTTGATAATACTAATATCAAAATAAAGTGAGTAGAGGGAGGCCCTCTAGAATTTGCAATATATCTCTAACATAGGGGTCTCTCTAATAATCATCCTAGTGAGAGAGTATGTTTATGTGGAAACATTATAGGAGTAGACTTCACCTTAGCTAGTGGCTCCACTAAAATCTATGGAATACTAATAAGAACTCTGATGGGAGTTGTAACTATTAACTATGTTGTAATTGGTAACTATGTTGTAATTGATAACTATGTTATAATTGCATGTGGGATAGGTATAGGATACTCATACAAAATACCCTCAACTGTGATTGTGATTTTCATGTATATATTTTATGAATATGTGGACAATGTATGGAATGTCTCATAATTATTGTCTCCATGGTTTACCCAATAATATGTCAAATGTGCCTACACTAGGTACTAATAAGAATCTAGTGGCCACATGTGTTAGTCCAACCTGTAGTGGAATTAAAATATCCCTAATAAAGATATAAACATGGCCACTAAAACTAATGATAATTATGTTAGTAGGAGATATATCCTACTATGGATAACCTAAATGTTGTATATGTGTGATAATGTACATTTTAATACTTTACCTTTTGTCTACTATAACACTCTGAATAGGATGATGATCTATTTAGGCTCATACAAAGAGTGCATATAAATCTAAATCACCATCAATAATATATTTATATTATAATATGATGAGTGGTCTATCTAAAACTATAATATGGTACACACCAATAATATTATGTAATATGTTTGCATCCTCTGTAGTAGTGTGATATGATGATGGTGGTGGATGTACTTAATACATGTAGTGAACACCTTAAGTTCCCCTACCTCATTTTTCATATGATTTATAAATTAATATGAAGATATTTTCAATTATTTATCTTCTATTTTTTTAGCATTGTGTTCCTCTATGGGTGTGCCCACATCAATAATGGTAGCCTCTATCAAATCTTTTATCTTATGTTTTAAGATGATGCATGTATTTGTGGTATGGACTAATGCCATATGATATTCAAAAAAATCTTTGGAATAATAGTTTTTCAAAGAGGTAATGTCATATGAACCTATTTTATGTGAGGGAGAGATATGAAATTACATTCTAAGATATATTTTAAAACATGTTTGGGCGATTATAGAAGGTTGGTGAAAACTTTGTGTGGAGGAGCTGATAAAACTAGGTGAGGAAATGGCTCTTAAGGTGTATTAATTATGGAATTTGGATCAATATTATTTTAAATAACACTTAAATTATATGTAGTCTTAATATAACTCTTTGTATTTGATTATAATTCACTTATATATCTATGTTTTCCCATGGAGAGAAGCTTGACTTATATTTATTTCACTATGTGGCATAAATCTATGAAGGTTGGAAACTTATTAAACAAGATAGATTCATGTAATGATGGTAGTAGGATATATTTTAATATGTCCTAGAGATCTTTATCTACTATGGGGATAGTTGATTTGGATAATATAGTCTTATATCACAAGACATATTCTACAATAGGCTCATTTTATTTTTGTTTCAATTGTTCAACTTAATCATATGAGATCTTATCACCGATGATTTTTGATAAGTGTGCTAAAAACATATCTAATAATGGATTTAATGTGGTGGTAGATGATTTAGTAGATCATAAAACCACTATAAATAATAATCCTTTAGATTGAATAGAAATAACCTAGTGAGGAGCCAATCATTGGACATGTAGTCTGAACATGTTGCA
The DNA here is from genome assembly GCA_037957365.1 of Torreya grandis. NCBI lineage: Eukaryota > Viridiplantae > Streptophyta > Pinopsida > Cupressales > Taxaceae > Torreya > Torreya grandis. Next base: position 3,610,470 of record JARHVA010001083.1, read on the forward strand.
CAAAAAACTTGATGATGGTGATTTGGGTCACCCTTAACATCATACAATATAAGCTTAGGATCCATTAATTTAGATGGAAAAGGAGTTTTCACTATGTGATGTTCCAAATCTGTATATAAAATTACATGAGAATACAAGTCATGTGATTTCCTAGTGTCTCCCTACTCAATATGCAACACCTTAGCCTATAGAGTATGAACATTATGCAATTAGGTATTGTATATATAGAGTATAATAACTAGCCATAAGAGGTAAATATATCAATAGAGTTTATTGAGTTAAAATTAGTTATTATGGTAACTAAGTTCACCTCAATGTAGGTGTAAAACTTTTATTATTTGGGGGTGTATAAGATTGACCATTATTTTATTTTTGAAGTTATTCATGGATAATATTGATAAGGTCATCTTACATATTTGAATGTTTGGAAACAAAATCTTGTAATTGTCTCTTATCAATTTCATCAAATTTATTGTTGAATTATACCATTATAGTTGGGGTTGTAAGAAAAATAACTATTGTATATTTTTAACTTTTAATAAATTTAATTTATGAAAGATTACAAAAATCAAATACGAAAACAAATATGATAAATTAGAACTAATATCTATGCATAGAAATAAAGAGGATACAAATCCTAAGAGCATCTAGGATTATGGTTTGAATAATATTCAAAGTAAGTCATGTTCACCAAATGTTTTAACCTTTTAAGACTTAGTAAATATAAATCATATGTTGTTAAAGATATGAGTATAGTAAATTAGAGTAGAAATATGCAATAAATACAACTACTGATTTGTTATAGAAATGACCTAATTTGACCTTTATAAAAATAACAAAAAATAAATTAAGAACTTATCTATAAAATGAATGAGATAAATGATATAGAGGCTACAAACTAGGGTAAAGACTAGTTGAGTGTTGAAAATAGGGTCCAGGTGTCAAAATCCCTCCTAACTAGTAGTTCCCTAATTGGATAGTAGTACCATGTGGTCCTAGTGTCCCTATTTTAGTGGTAGTGTCCTATATGCAAGAATATCCTAAGATTCTAGGTGCACCTATGTTTTGATTTGTAAGGTCTATTTATAAGTGCATGAGTTATGAAACCCTATAAATGGCCTATTTTGATTGATTTTGTGAGTAAACCCTAATCCTCCATGTTGTTGGGCAATCTAGTTGTTACAAATTTAAAAGTCTATTTATTATTGGGGTAGCGTACACATCCTCAAAACCCCATTATGATGAGAGTTGCCTATATTCTAATGCTTTGAAGAGGGATCAAACTCAATATAATAATCCCCACAAAAGTGATAGTGAAATTATAAGTGAAGCTAATATGATAGCTTGATCACATGCTTTAAATGTCCTTGCCACTAGAAATTTGAGTAATTTGATCTTATAAATGTTATTGATGGTAGTATGCAAAAGTAAGCCAATTGATAACCTTAATTATGCATAACTTGTTCTAAGTTTGCATATGTAATTTGTATTTGATTTCCATCTAGTGGTTAGAGGGCTAAAATTCATGTATTTATACATTTATAGTGTTTGTGTGAGTGTTAAAAGAGGTCTAGTACAAACCTAGGAGGTCTAATATTTGAAAAGATATCTATTTATGAAAAGAGGAGGGAAAGGACAATATTGCCATTATTGGAACACTAGTGCCATGTGGCACTATTGTCCTTATTATCACACTATTTTACAAGTGTTATAACATTATGCACAAAGGGACATGATGCATCAATGAAGGTCTAGGAATATTTTAAAGACTACTAGGGATGCTTGTGGCCCACACAAGGGTTGGGTAAGTTTGATAATAGGCTCTAGGATAGGTCTAGTGCTAAGTTAAGGATAGGTGGTAGAAAGTATCAATTTTATCACTCAAGTGTCACTTTTAGGTGATTTTAGTGGACTTGTTTTCCTAAGATCATGCCATGAACAAATTATTTCCTATATGTTATCATTAATGTAAGGGAACATATATGTAAATTATGTCTTAACTCTAATACCAAATAGATCTTGGAATGATTGTTTAGGATATCCTAAAAATGATGCCTATACCTAGAATTCATGACACTAGATGTATATTAATCAAATTTAAGTCTATAATTTTCATCATTCCTATAAAATTCATCATGGTTGGTAAAACCATAATTTGATATAAACATAATAAAATTCAAGGATCATAAGTATAGTATCTTATTTTCCCAAGAAAGTGTGTGTTCCAAAATATTTAATCACTTTATATCCACTAAACTAAAAAAATATAATAATAAAACCATGCCTCATGTATTGTATGACTCATAATTATCCTTCATTAGGGAAGATCCCAAAACTTCTTTAAATTTACCAGATAAGTTAGTTGCTCTCACCCTATTCAGCCTTCCAATCTTAAGTCATACCCCTAGGCTTCCTAAGGACATCATGCCCTAAGCATTGTATGATGACTTTACCATACTAATAATTAAAAGATACCAAATTTTTATATCATTTATAAGTTAATATATTTTATCACTTTACCTCCCATTGACCTACCCATACAAGACAACAGTGCTAAGTGATGTTTTTCATGATGCAACTTGACTTCAAGAAGGGTTAAAATAACCAAGGATAAGGTTGAATAGTGTAATTTCATTATTGAAAATTCATATTTACTTGATCATAATTTAGTTATCAAATATAAATTATTGACCCTCAATACTTCAGTGTCTTATTTATTTCATGAGAGTCTAAGTGTACCATAAAATATCATATCATAGTTCTACTTAAAATAATCAAATATTATTTTAGATCACTAAAACAAAATATATTTTATTCTCCCAGTGATCCCTAGGGTTTCAACCTAGGATTTGTTACCGAATCTCACATCACCAAAAATCTAAAATTCAAATTTTGAAAAATTGGGGAGATGAATATAGATTTATGCATGAGAAAAATAAATTCTCAAACACTGAGTGTTATATAAAAAGATTCTAACTTATATTCAACCATAATATGGAATATATACAATTTATTAGCTAATCATTGAAAAAAATACAATAAATATACCAACATTTAATAAAATAAGTTTTACGTAAATTGCCATTAATGTATGAAATTGTTGAGCAAGTTTCATCAAAATTACACTTGTCTTGGTAAGTGTCTATAAAACACCTTATCATTTTGTTTTCATATAGATAATAAGGTTTATCTTTTGAAACAAATTAAACTCTTTATTTATTAATGGGCCCATATGTAAGTGATTATTTTCACACATTAATGAGTTCAAATATATATAGTTTACCCATTGCATTAAATATTTTGTATGCATTAGCAAACTAAAACACTCATATATTGTACTATATTCTCACATTTAACAAGATGCATAATGTTAAATTTTACTAATTAATTCTAGTAATTTAACCTTAATATCATTCATTATCAAATAATAAATTCCTACTTGAGAATATTTAACAATAATGATTCTTAATAGGGACCCACCCTGTATTTCATCATATTCTTCCAAAGTAAGGGAGATTCTTGATATCAATTATAAAAATTTGTAACATGTTACTAATAAAATGGATATAAATTCCTTCCAAACTACTTATTTTTTTATTAATTCCAATATCTATGTTATTTCATAATTTATTTTGTAATCAAAATACTTAGTATGCCATAATCATAGGACATTAGTAACTAAATGATATTCTTGTTTTCTAATACATGTTACAACCACATGGCTTCTTAAATCAAGTACCCAATATTTCTACAATAGAATAAATCATGCATGAATCATTTCCCTTTATGAAAAAACTCAAATAATTTTAAGAAACAGCTAAATTAGATAATTGTAGGAATTATAAGTCAATATTAATTACTACTTAATGATAATGACTACAATTAGAAAAAATAGAGTATTAAAACTGCTAGCTGTATATAGTCATGTAAATTATAGCATATTATAATACTAGAGATGATAGACATGATATTCCCAAGGATTATCCAATGGTTAATAACCAAAATTAATGGTACATAATCAAAAACCATCGTAATAACTTATTCGAGCATACATATATAATTAAGAAAGCCATAAATTGTACTAGATCTTCCTACATGGCAAGCATTACTGATGGAAGTTACAAAAATTCATAGTAATTTTTATATTGATAAAGATAATGGTATAATACCAAATTAAAAATATTTTTAATTAAATGATTATGATATTAAGGTGTCTTTTGAATGTAATGTTGTAACCATTAGGTTTAGCTTTAGGTCCTAGAAATCCATGTCAAGTCTAACCCAAGATTTCAGACTTTTTTGAACAAAGTTAAACTCAATTTCTGAACACATTTATTTTTAATAAATTTTATGTATGTGAAACACCTCCATAGTTAAAATATTTCTTGTAATGTAATCATCAGGTGAGTGCACAATCAATATTAGTACTTAATGCACAAAACTCAAGTTTCCAAAACCTTATATCAACATAAAGTCTAGGAATAATGTGAGATTAAATTTTATTCCACCTTCAACATTTTTGTTAACAAAATTCAATCATATCATAAGAATTCTTTATTAAGAAAATATAAAATAAGAGATAATCTACAAGCCCATTAATATATACCCTAAATTACTATGATTAAGACCATTACCTTATCTGTCCTTTTGAATATATACATTATACTAGAAAACCTTGAATAATATAAATTCCATATTGACACAACATATTTCACATTTTAAAAAAAAATTATCAACAAAAAATTGATCTTAATTCACCATATTCATGATTCAACACAAGCCAATCCAATTATAAGTACTAAACTTATAAATAAAAAAATCAACCAACATTTTCCTCCAAATATTTGTATGATAATCATGATTACTAAATAGATAAATAGTAAAGGAGATATACATCAGTTAAAAATTGTAGAATACAATGTTGTATCATATCTGATAGGTTATCAATTGATCTATATAACCTTTACGATTAGCAATAACCAGATTCACAGTATATATTTATCCATAATGAACAATACATGGAATATAAAGATTTAATATCCCTAGTTCCTAAATATCCTTGGCACATATAAAAGGTAAAATTTATAATCCTACTCATAAAATGACCATTTTAGACCAATTTTAGCTAATAAACAAACATTAAAGCATGCTAGGTAAGTTATAACATCATACATAAATACTTAATACTAATTTTGAGTTAATAAATAGATAATTTCATGAAACTAATCATCACTTGCTTTAAGGCATGTCAATGAGATAAGAAAACATAAGTTGGTGATTTTAATTCCCTTCAAGATAACCATTCTGACAACATTAGCTATACATATTAGATTATTATAATGATCCAAAGTTATTTTAATGTATTATTTATTTGTTTTGTTAGTAAATAATTTGGTTGATGGAAAAATTTAGTTTCACCCATGTAACCACCCCATGAAGCTTTTTAAGCTTTCACCTCTCTTTGTAAATATTATCTTGAATGAATACATTTAGATATTTTATGTGAAAAAAATTATTCAAGATGTAATTTGTATATCAATGTTTTTAACCCAACCAATAGTGGTATCATATCCATGATAAAAATTTATTAATCATGAAGGATGATTGAAGCCTCTATTATCAGAATTTAGAGGAGAAAAGACACAATTTCTTGAGTAAATTCCTTTTTTGATTTCCTAAGAGAGAGAGGAAGATGAAGGGGTGAGATTGAGTTTATTTATGAAAGGATCACCTAATCTCTTATTTTTATGGTTAGATGGATTGAAATCTCCAAAGATACGATGCAAAGATTTTTTGTGGATATGTTTATTGATGACAGACAATAATTGAAGCCTCCAAACAAAAAAAAAATTAGTAACTACTTTGCTCAAGTAGATATGTACAATGATTTATTATTTTTCATAGATGTAATTGAAGACCATAATATAGGTATAAAGGTGATAGTAGTAGACTAAATAATATATATTTCTATGGTGTTATTTTTTTATCTATACTACACAAATCTAATTTTTTGCTTTATATAATTCAAGAGTGAATAGTGATTGGTAATATTTTTTTCTATAGGGTTAGATAAAATATATTTGGTTGTGTTTTTCCTACGTATCTATCTAATTTAATTGAAATGGTGTTTTCATAAACTAATATGATATCTTAAAAGTGTACTAGTATAGTTGTATGACATCTTCATGGTAGAGCTTTCCCAAGATACTAGCACAGTGAATTATAAAGCTTTGAAAATATTTATTTTCATTTTCTTTTTTACCCTATGTCACACAAGGAATGAACATAGTTTAAATTTTTTCACATTCAATTTATACTAGGATAAATTACTTTCATATGCAAAGAGAAAATATTAGCATACATGTATTTCTTTTTTATTTTTCATAGAACCTAGACTATATCTAATAGTTTCCCTTTATACTCAAAAATAACTTGAACAGGACTTGGTCAAACTTATTTTATCAGTCACATGCAATAAGAGAGGTTAATATTTCCAAACCTCTAAAGATAATTATCTTTTTCATTGCATTCAACATTGAGAGAATTATATTGAGATACTTTTTTGACCAGTCATTATTTTATGCAAAGGTAGTCATGTGACCAATCACACTAAAGGTTTTTGGATGATTTAGACATAACAGAATGGACTAATTTATGTTTTAGATTTTTGTGACAAAACTATTCAATAATGTATAAAGGTGCATTATCAATGGAAAGCCACGCCTTCAAAATGACAAATTTCATAACACCTAATGCTTAAAATTTTGGATATAATAATACTATTTACAATTCCATCAAGATCCTTCTAATTTAAAAAGTGTAAGTGTCAAACTAAAGGTTCAAGGATCTACTATAGGATGGAGGACTATTACACTTCTCCAGCTAGTCATTCACTCAAAGTTTGGGTTGAATTCTTGAATGGTAAATTTCGGCTTATGTTCTTGATTTAAGTCCCATTTATGGCTTTCTATATCTGATATTAATGATATGGAGTATAAAATGTTAGCTTTATTTTATTTCTCTCATTACACATCTTCTCACCTCTCACTTGATAGGGGGAGAAGACATTTCATTGGTTGGTATTTGATCAATCATTAGTGACATTATGAGTGGATAGGGTTTGCTATCACATTCAGTGTTTAGTGAAGGTCATCATCATTTTCTAGACATTAGGGATATTTTCCATACAAGATATAGGTTATCACTTGGATGGATTTTTATATGGGACCTTATATGGGTTAAAGTAGTTGAAAAGGCCTCAATCATGTTCTAATATAGTATAGTATGGTGATCATAGGGGATGATCACACTTTGGTCATTTTCATCATCATTTTATGCCACAAATCACATGGAGGGCTTCATTTTGGAGAAAAATAATTTGTGGTCAATACCAAGATGTAAAGTGTGCTAATTTTAGTTACTTTGGAGTTTTTTTTATGACTTCAAAGTCATTACTCTATTTATTTCATCTTCTATATCATTTTTTATTATGGGGGAGTTTGTTGGATTATTTTAATGATCCAAAGTTATTTTAATGTTTCAGTTAGTTTTATTTGTTAGTAAATATGTTGGTTTATAGGAAAAGTTATTTGCACCTATGTAACCACCCTATGAATCTTTTTAATATTTCACCTCTCTTTCTAATTATTATCTCGAATGAATACATTTTAATATTTTATGTGCAAATATTTATTCAAGTTGTAATTTTTATATCATTCCTATTGTTAATTAGGTGAAAATATAAATAGGCAAACAAAATTCTTAAAAATAGTTTACATAAAAAAGTGTTTGTAATAAATATTCTAAGGATTCATTCTATAAAAACAAGATTATATCCTAATATTTCATTATTTTTAGTAAGCATAATTACTAAGGTGATTATGTAATTCAAATAAGATCTAATAATCATAAAAAAAATATTACCCTAAATCTAAGTTAGATCACAAGTTTTTAATAAAGAGGGAGAACCTTCAGGGACATCTAACCATGACCCAATATTTTAACCAATAAAGTAGGATAAATTCATTCCAAAACATGAAAATTATTTAAATAGTGCATAACAATATATTATGATAACAACATACTTTTTATTATTCGTGAAGATTCAATCATCAAGGTAAAAATAATGTGAAGTCACACTAGTAGTATTTTTTGTTTATTTTGTTTCATAGAAACATTTATTAGATAATTATAAGGTATAATATAAAAAATAGAATCCATTAACTCACATCATGCCACCTATTTTTTAACCCTGAAATTTAGATTAAGGAATCTAGGGTTAAAATGGATAGAGATAGTCTTGGGCACAAGGGTGGTAAACTATCTCTTTATCAGTCTAATTACTTTACAAACTCAAATAAACATATTATGAATTTAAACACTTAGATATGCCAAAAATAGTTAGTATAACCAATGATTTCAATAAATGGAAAATAATGGTAATTATATGGATTACTATGTGTATTCATCTCTGATATAGAATAAGTTATAAATAAACTAAATCTAGATTCTGGATCAGTCATCATATTTTATAAAATTGAAATCTATGACCTCAGACACTTACATTAAACTTAGATAGTTACATAAATGATTTTGTATGATCTAGATGTAGGTATCTAGTATAGAATACCAACTATATCTATATGTGACACCTATAATGTTCTAGTTTTTGTGTCACCTTTACTCTGGTGTGTTTAGATCTAGTTCATTAATTAACTCTTTCTCAAATAGTAAAACCATAGTTGTTCATATTCATAGTGATTTTGGGGAAAATGGGTTAGTGGAATCATAATGTCAAGCTAACCCTAAAGACCTCTCTACCAGTGGGTGATACCTACATGTCTAGTGATCCAAATAGGTCATCATACTCATGTAGTTATCCTCTATGTGTAGGATTATGTGTGAATAAGGATGCAATATGTGATAATCAAGTATAATGGTGACATATTTTTTAACTCATAAAATATGGATCATGGGCTGATAATTATTAAATTCATATCTACATATATGTTATCCCTACGAATATAATGGATATAGGATAAAATAAGTATGTTTTACTCACTTGAATGCTTGATAGATTAATTTTGGTAAGTTTCCTTGTGAGTTATTTGGTATATGCTAGGTTTGTTCTAGGTGAGGAATAAATGAAGATTGATCATGTATTTATACCAATCCTTCTGGAGAATATATAACATTAATTTACTTAGGATAAGCATAGTGATATGTTTCATTTATAAGTTGGATGACTTTAGGGAACTAGACACTTGTGTTGGAATAAGACACTTGCATCGATGTAGTTATCTAACTGAGATACAAGTGTTTGAGTAGATGGAAAATAGGGATACATATATAAATTAAAAAGATATAAAATAAGAATTTTTATATCATTTTGAGTATGGTAGTGGGTCTTAGTCATGAAAATAGCATTGGTTAAACTAAGAGATAAGGGATTTGACACATAGAGATATCAGATGCAATCCTTTCAATAATACGAAAGGTATAGAACATAGAGGAAAAACCAAGGTCTATATTTTCCAAGTGTACAATACTAAGGTGATATATAATTTATAAATATTTTCTACATTCCCCCCCATTTAATATAGTAATGGAATTTCTAGTTTAAAGGATAATTAATACATACATTGGTGTGTATAATACACATTATCTTTGCATGAGTCCCACTCGAGTGTTTTTATGGTGAATGACATAAAACTAAAATCATCTTAAAGTATATAATCATTGAAAATAATCTTAAATTTAAATAATTTTAAATTATTAAAATTAGAAAGAGTAAATTTAGGAGTGCACATGTCTATCGATCTAAGCATCTTACCTTTTAAAATTTTGATTTGAATAGATGTTTTATTTTAAAATTTTGGAGTTGAGATTAAGAAAATAATAAAACATACAAGTGAAAATATGTAAATATTAGATGGAAAACTATCCCCAACCTAGGATAAAAAGTTGAGTTACCACCTAATAGTTGAGATTAGCTCAATCATGGAACCCAATCATACTTATACCCTAGTGAGCATGAATGAACCAAGTCAACTCACACTATAAATATGGTAAGGTTAGATGATGTAATAAAGTCCAACCTATAAAATTTTCAATATTGAGCTATTTAATCACCTCAATCATAACAAAATCAAAACAACTATTAGAGTAGATTGGCTCAATATAGTCCATAATAATCCATCCTTGTAAGCTAAATTCCATAGAAGTATTTTGAAATATGAAGTTGATTTTTATTTTGAAATGTTAACTTCTCTTTCACATGGTATATGCACCTCATGTATGTCTCATGATGAAAATTTGGTATATTAATTATCCCAATATATATAATTCTACCATAATTATGTTTTTAAAACATATAACTATGAATTTGTGCCAATTTACAAACTATATAAGTATGGAAAACATGTTTCCATAAAATTCCCCTAGACTATATCTAAAATTCATAATTTTTATGATTGTGGAGTACATGTATCCATAAAATTCCCCTAGTATAATATGAAAATTATAACTTGTCTAAGTGTGGAGAACATGTTTTCATAACATGCCCCCAATGTATATCTAAAACTGAGAATTTGTATGAGTGTGGAGAATATTTTTCTAAAACATGCACCTAGTGCAATATGAATTTATGAATAATGTGAAATACATACGTATATGGCATGCTCCCACTAATATTCCCACTTCTTTTGAGGTGAGTGGAATTATTAATTTGTAGCAACCTTACCTCAAAGGAATAATATAACCATGTAAATGATGAATGTATCATGTAACATAAAGAAGAAACATCTTTAAGTAGATATATCATTGAATCACATAGTATGTGATCACCTAAAGGCCTAAGATTCATGATATACATCATGGAAATGTCTAGAGAGTGATGATACAATCTCAACCGACAATCAAACACACACAATAAAATTCAAAACTAAATAGAAAAATAATGGTCCAAGGAGACCAAAAACAAAGGGAATGTTCAAATGAGTATAATCAAAGGGAAACAACCTAGTCAAATATCCAAAAATAAAGGAATGACATTTTCAAATGTCAACATCAAACAAACCATGACATATGAAAATTTCACAATATGAAAATATATGCATGGGTTTAGAATAAATGGATAATATTTAAATTATCAAAGAATTAATAACATTCATGACAATATGCAAGAGGGAGCTATGTCGGTGGCTACTACCATTTAGGACACTGTTGTGAAAGGTAAGGAAGCAGTGAAAATGATTTTGGAACTGGAAGAATAGCCTGGTTCTTTTAGTTGGTCATGTTATCTGGTCCTGTTTCCTGGTTTTTTGTAATCTTTTGACTATGGTGTAGCCAGGTCTATGTAAAACCTAGGTTATGACTTGTGGTCTTTTCGGTGATTTCAGGTCCATATAAAACCTGTTTATGATACTTCTCTGTAGTAGGTTTTAGGTTCTGCCTATGGTCGTAAATGCTTCATCTTTCTATCTTTGTTTCTAGGTTTCGGGGCCCCTTCAAAACCTGTTTTTAACTTAATCTAAAACATTCATGACAATATCAATAAAGTAACACACTTAATTAATTAAAAAAATGAATTCATGGACAATAAATAATTGACATAAACATAACATACTAGCCCATGGATAATATGTGTTAGCAAAAAATGTTAATTATATAACATATCAAGTATACTATGAAAGATATAGTCATGGATAAATACATGTGTAAGTACATAAGCTCAAACATGATAATGTAAAGTGATAATATAGTAATATAACTTGGATGTATCATGATCATAGGAGTGGACGCCTTTAATGTCTACATGACATGAGTATAGGGAAGGCCCAACATACGAAAGTGCATGGATAATGTATTTGTGTATTATTGTATCACACTCAAATGATGCATGAAACACATTTGTATATATAAACTATTGATATTACATATACCAAATGGAACCAATAACATATATGCCAAGGAGATAGTAAGACCTTTGAATTTTGAAATGTTTTTTGGTTTTTTATTTTTTGGTATTTTTTATAATTAAAATTTTTAATGTTCCAAAGTGAGATGTGTCAATTTTAGGATCACCACTCTTAGCTATGCAGTGCACCTTCTTCAATAGGTGTAAAAAATGGTTTGTATAATGCCCATATATTCTACGGTATTAGAAATAATATTTTTTTGAGAGGTTTTAAAGATGGTAACATGATCAAGTTGTGTCTAAGTAGTAAACCTAGAATCTCAATTTAAATTTTATTATCCTTTTCTTTGAATTACTTATTTTGAAATGATCCTTTGTTATTATAAGATGCACAGGTGTTACTATCACATTTTGAGTTTTCTTATGTAAAATCTGATTTTATAATGATACATGCTTTGAATTCAAATATTAGTTTAGTTTTATATTTCTTCTATCAACATATTCATAATGGTAGCTTTTTATTTTATGGATTCATTAACATAAACCCTGTGTACTTCAATTTTAATATGAAAACATGCACTATCTACAAATTCATGAAAGTTTTTTTAACTACAGTCTCTTAAAACCATAAGACTGACCATATTACCCCTTAAAGAAGTGACAACATGGACCTAGTTAAAGGTATGGTATCTATCACCTTCCTTAAGGTTATAAAAGGGAATAATATCCATTTTATCCATTTTAAATTTTCTAAATACTAAGGATAGGATAGGAGATACACACAAACTCTAAGGAGGAATCTATTGTGTTGATGTAATCTTTGGATTTTGAAAACAAACTAATTTTTGTGATAAATTTAATAAAATTAAAAATTAAAAAAAATCAGCAAGGTTACATAACACCCTATGAGTTTCATGAAATACATAGAGGTCAAGTTCACTAGGTGTTTAACCCTAAAATATAGATTAAGAAATCTAGGGTTAAAGGGGAAAGAGATAATCTAGGATACAAGGGTGTTAAACTATCTATATAGTAAGAAAGTTAATTCTAAAACTTATATAACCAATATTTTAAATTTAAATACTAATTATATGCTAAAAATAATATTTAAAATCAATAATCAGAATAAATGGAAACTAATTGTACTTAGTATATTATGTGCAATCAAATCTGATATGGAATAGGCTATAAATAGACTAGATCTATATTATGGACCAATAATAAGATACTATAAATTTGACCCATATTACCTCAAAAACATGTGTTGACCTCATATCATTGTGTTAATACTTCCATCTAACTTGGACATAGGTGTCTAGTACAAAATACCTATTGAATCTATATGTTACCACCTAGAATGTTATAAATTTTGTGTCACCTTTGCTCTAGTGTGCTTATATCTGGATCATGAACTATCACTCTTTATCAAATATAAAAACCCTAGTTTTTCATCTTGTCATGAACCTATTTTGATGAATTTATTATACTTACTATTAGTGGTTATGGTTATAAACTATTTAGGATAAGATTGTTTAAATTTACTATTATGATACAATTTTGTGATCTACAATTTGATTCATTATAATGTTGTTGATATGTGAGTGATCATATGGATATTATTTGATATTTATTATTATGTAATTTCATTTTATCATTAGATATTTTGTTCTTAATGAGTTACCGATCCATTATTTGATTTAGTTATATTATTATTTAATATTTTATTGCATTTTGAATTAATTTTTTTTGGTTTTAGAGTGTATTCCATATTCTATTAAAGGGTTTGAGTATAGTAAATAAGTGTATAAAATATAAAATAAATATAACCACTGAATTGTAAAAGAATTAATCTAAACCAATATTTATAATAATATCAATGGAGACAAATGAACATTTGGATAGAAATTAACTAGGATAAAGGATTTAGAGGCTAAAACCTAGTACATGAGCTATCCTAGGTATCTTAAATAGGATCCATGTGCCAAAACCCCTCCTATATAATAGATCCCTACCTTGAATTGTATTTTTGTGGTTAGAGTGTCCAAATATGGTGATAGTTTCCTCTATGTAGGATTTATTATTAGCTTTTAGGAACACCTATGTTTGAGTCTACAAAGCATGTTCCTATGTAGAAAAACCTTAATTCATTTTATGTGACCTATTATGATTAGATTTGTATTCAAACCCTAAAAATTTATGTAATTATGTAATTTGAATTAGCACAAGTAGTAAACCTATGGTGTTAGCTGGGTAGGTCAAATATACTCAACACCCCACTTTGATGAGAGTTGCCTACATATAATTACTCTGAGTAGGGATCAATCTCGATTTAGTTCTCCCCTCCTAAGTAATATTGAAATTATAATTAGCGCTATTATGAATGTTTATTTTAGTGCTTTGAGTGATGCTTGAGACTATAAATCTTAGTAGTATGATCTTAGAAGGTTTTATATGGTTATGTGTATAAGTAGTGTATAATAAGGATTGATAACTTTGATTATGCACAACTTATTCTTAGCTTATTTGTGTGCATTTGCATATCCTTTTCATCAAATGGATAAAGGGTTAACATTTATGTATATATATTGATCTAGTGCTTATGTGTGGTCTAAAATAGGTTTAAAATGACCCTTGGTACTTTAGGAATTGAAAAGATATCCATTGGATATCAAAATTGGAAAAGGATAATAGCACCCAAATAAGACAATAACGATGTGGTGTTATTTTCCACTTATAGTGTTAGTTTCTTATGGAATAACTTGAGGCACTAGGGGCTTAGGTGCCTTAGGAAGGGTGTAGGTCTGATTTTTAGATGTTTAGGGATGTGTGTGCCCCACATAAAAGTTAGTTAATTATTTAAATAGGCCCTAATATTGGTCTAGAGATAAGATAAGAATGGGCGATCTCAAGTAATACTCTCAAAACTCAAGTGTCATTTTTATATGATTAAATTACCTTCCCATTTATTTTATAAATGAAAAAAATTGAGATGACTAGGATAAAGGAAAAAGAAGCATACTTATACTTACTTGTGAGGCTAAGTGCATGAATTTTGATGAGTATGTGAAGCATGCTCCATTTCATGTCTTGAAAACTAAATGTGAATAGATCAATATTTAAGAGATATCAAAATAAAAGATAAAATTGATTAAAGAGATAAGAGAGAGTAAAGGAATGAATACAGCTCACTAGGTATTCAAACGAATGCATAAACCTAGTAACATCCTTTATGTGTGTAGATAGTGATCAACTGGTGAATAGATTAGACTAAGATGATGGATTGCTCAATCCCCATGTGTGGGTGGATCAAGAACACAATTTTTCCTTAAATCTATTATTTACCTCCCATACTTAGTGGATCATGACTTGTGAATATCTTGGATTGGATGGATGGCTTGTCTAACCCTCTTATGTAGGTGTCTCAAGAACTCAAGTAGACTATGACTCAATCATTACCTACCCATGTGTAGTAAATACATCTATAAATGAATTTTGAAATTTAATTAAAGTTTTATAATTTTAATGGAAATTATATATAATGATTATGTGGCCACTCAAGGACTCTGGAATGAAAATCAGACTAAGGGCCTCCTTGAGCATTTGGGTATGTAGCTCAAGGACTACAAGGTAATGCCAAACACTATAGATAGATTAAGGCATAAAGTATGGTGTAATATTTTGAAAATGGTGTCTCTAATAAAAATTTAAAGAATTACATGGATTTTTCCATTCCATCTGACCAACTAGTGTATAAGTGAGCATATAGAAATAATGTGCCACACACATGCCACAAAATTTTATATATAAGCATAGGGATTTTGGACTGAGTTGTAATAATATATATATATATAATATATATATATATATATATATATATATATATATATATATATGAGTATATAAAATTAAAATTAGAGTTCTCATGTTCTGTATGATGCCCCTAATTTCAGAAAACTACTATGATTTTGTGCAAAATTGAGTAAAACTAGCCCAACACTAGTAATCTATAACTAAATCTATGAAAAACTAGATTGTAACTATTGTGCCTTTCTATAAAATATATATTTTTATAAAATTAGGATTATTGGAAAATAGCACCATATCTTGGATATTCGCATTGTGGTACTAGTGTACACTATTTTCACTAGTGTCATACCATGGTTTTTTTTGGCAACTAAGTCTAATCTTTGTCTAACTATTTTCCACTATGTTTTTCTAAAGATGATCTCTATATTCTATGCATGTGTGATATAAACTATATTTTGAGTCAATTTGTATGGCTTGATATTTATGAGAAACCTCTATGAATGCTCCCTATTTTGAGGGGATTTGTTGAACTTGTGCAAGAATTATCCTAAAAAAATAACTCTACATGATATGTGTTATCCTAAGCATATATGATATCTATGTAATAAAA
Source organism: Torreya grandis (assembly GCA_037957365.1). Lineage (NCBI taxonomy): Eukaryota > Viridiplantae > Streptophyta > Pinopsida > Cupressales > Taxaceae > Torreya > Torreya grandis. The sequence goes on from JARHVA010001083.1 coordinate 3,626,804, forward strand.
AAATATAATTTGTATACATGACATTATAATTTAAGATAATATGAGCATAACTTGGTGATATTATCTATATTAGATCTATAATTCAAAGTTTTTCAAGATATATATAACAATGTAAGAATGTGTATGAATAATAAATCTAAGTAATAAAATGAGTGACTACCTAGGGGAATGGGGCATGATGTCTATCATGACACCCAAGTGGGAAGGGGAGATGTATGAGGTCTCTCATGGAATCTAAAACTAGAGTCTATATTAATCAAGAGACAAGTGTCATTTCCATGCACTATACATGAAATCATATATACAACACACATGAGGCATCCAAATTAGGCCAAGTGGCCATAATACAAGGGACATGGGCACATGTCACTATATCTAAGAAAATAATACATACAAAGACATGAGAAAATGTACACATATGTAGAAAATAAACAAGTTACATTAGAGCCACATGAAAGGACATGTTCAAATGTCCACATACACAATTAAGAATCACACACAAAGACATGGGCATGTGTCTAAAGCATACATAGAATGAAAGTGTCTTAGAACAATAAAACAATGGCATACTAAAATTACCTAAAATAGATGTAAAAGCATAAAGACACAATCATGTCTAAACTAGTAAATCCAACAATTAAAGTATATATGAATATTTAGTATAAATATGTATAAGAGAAAAGGTGTACATATAACTAAGTCTAGAGTTGTAGCAGTTAGCAATAAAATTGAGTAGGGCAGGATGATATATATTAAGATATAACAATTATAAATCTTTGATATATAGTTTAGAAAGATATGACCTAGCAATTAAAACTTTTTATAGGATGCCACAAAATAGGGGAATGTATGAAATGATGAAGCCATGTAGATTTGTGCATATTCCCCTAGTGGGTATATAATAACAAATCTAGATTTGTGTAGTGGACTTAGGTCATGTAAGTATCTGAAAACACTTGAAAAGGATAAGTGAATCATGTATGTGTAATAGAAATGAGTATACTAAGATAACTAGCATATGTAGTACCTAGAAAGTATAAGAAATATAAACATGGAAATGCATTCAATCTATAATTTGTATTTTTTGAGTAAATATTTGATTTATTTTGTGTTTTTAACATATTATATTATTTTTTATTTTCTATATATAAGCTATGTATAAGCAACATGAAAATTAAATTATATACATGAATCAAAATGAATGAAACTATGTACAAGTAGGGAGGAAGATACTAATCGATGAGTCTCACAAGAGACTCACTATCAAGGTGTCTTATATATAATAAAGGAGGAATATTCATGCATTCTAAGTGAAAAGTTAATTTTTGTCTAGTAACTGACTATGTTTAGTGATCTATAGATGACACTACCTATGGATTATGGTTAGGAATATAAGTAGCTAATTGAACTAGCCTATGAACTCTGCTATGAAACCATGAAGCTGGATATACTAGCCTATGAACTATGCTATGAACATGTGACGTTGGATGTAATGGTATTTGAACCATAGGGTTATTAGGGATCCATATAGTAAGATATGTTATAGTTGACATGGATAATCTATGTTGAAAACCCTAGGAACTCAATAACATTGATCTCAGAATGAAAGGGCTAGATAGAGGCTCTTTATAATCTATAGCATGTCTTTAATGTAGGGGTCTCTCTAATAAAGGTATTCATGGGAGAGTATGATTATGTGGTAACATTGTATAAGTAAACCTCACCTACATGGCGGCACAACTAAAATATGTGGTGTACTAATAGAAATTATACTCATTATTATAAATGGTGTTTTTTGTGTAACTCCCTATGGGATAGGTAAAGGATACTCATATGCAAGGCCCTCAACTGTAACCACCTAATCAACATATATTTACTTTAGGCATCTATGTATGGTGGATGGAAGTGATCAAAATATTGCATCCATCACATACATAATAACATGTCAAATGTACCTATACTAGGTACAACTAAGAACCTAATAGCTACATGTGTTGGCCCAACCTATGATGGGAGTATAATCACCCCATTACATCTTTTACATGGACACTAAAACCATGAATAATTAGATTAGATATATAAATTTCCTTCTCTAAATAAAGAAAATGTTGTATAAGTGTAATGGTATACATGTTGACACTTGATCCATTTTCAACTATCACACTCTACCTAAGATTATGATCAATGTAGACTTGCACAAAGAGTGCATATAGATTTGAAAAATCATAAACAATATATAGATTTGATAAAGTGAAGAGAGGTATAGATGTAACTATAGTATGATATACCCTAATGATATTATATAGGGATGAGTATACTTTATAGTAGTATGATACGATGCAAGTGGTGGATGAGTCTCATATGTCTACTGAACACCTAAAGTGCCTCTTGACTCATTAACTATTTGTTTATGAAATTGATCTAAAAATATTTTTAATGCCTTAGCTTCCATTGGTTGAAATTTAGGTGCCTCTATATGTTTTCCCACATCAATGATATTTACCTTTATAAATTCCTATATCTTATGTCTCAAAATGATGCATCTATTTATAATATGGCATTGTGCCTTATGATAGTCATAGAATGCATTGGAATCATATCTCATTAAAAGAGGCCTATTCATATCAACATATTTTATGAGAGGGATATATTTTACTATCCATTCCAAGAGATACTATAAAACCGATGATGGTGATTTGAGAAGAACTATGAAGACACTCAATGGAGGAGATGATAAAACCAAGAGAGGAGGTGACACTGAAGCTGCATTAAATATGACATTTTGATCATTATTGTTTTCACTATATTCTACCTTGTATGGATACTTATTAAAAATCATATTATTTTAATTTAGTCCCAATATGTACTTTATTTTTCCCATGGAGATAATCTTGACTTACCTTTCCTTCACTGTATGGCATAAATCTATGAATGTTGGAAACTTCTTGAATAATATGGCCTCATGTAATGTTGGTTGTAGACTTTGTTTGAATATGTCTTGGAAATCTATATCTTCTATGTGGTTAGTCATATTTTCCAATCTATTCTTGTATCACAATACATATTCTGCTATAAGCTCATTATATTTTTTTATTAAGTTGTGATATTTGAGCACATGAAACATTATCCCTAACTTGTATTGAAAAGTGTGCCAAAAACTTATCTAAAAATGTATTGAATTCAATGATGGACTAATTTTTAATACTATAGTACCATTGTAAGGCATAGTCTTTTAGATTACATGGGAATAACTTAGTAAGTAGCCAATCATTAGAAACATATTCCAAACATACTATGTGGAAAGCTCCTAGATGGTTTTATGGGTCAACCTTGCAAAAATACAAAGTAAGCTTAGGTGCCACAAATTTGGATGGAAAAGGAGTTACTATTATGTGTAGTTCCAAAGATGTATGTAAAATAACATGATAATCTAAGTCATGTGATGGCCTAGAAGCACCTTGTTGAAGATGTAACACCTTGGCCTATAGATCATGGATATCATACATAAGGGATTGTACACATGGAGAGAAATAACTAGCCATATGAGGTGTTTTCATTACATAATTTTGTATAATTAAAATAAGTTTTTGTGAAATCAAAGTTACGCCTAAAATGTAATAATATTATTAATTAGGGGAGTGCAATATCGACCATTATTTGATTTGTTCCTTATTTACATTATGGATTTTAGAATTTGAGCATGATCATGGGGCTGATCCCGATGTCTATATATGAAAATCTATAAAATATCATCCTTATTGACTATAATATTCTAATTTTTAAGTTAGGGGAGAGTGCCCCTATTCCAACCTTGTGTATCATTTTGATCTTAATTATATTATTCATCTTTAGATACATTATCATTGAAGTCCACATAATCAAGGTGTGAATTATCAATGATGGGAGTTGTAACTAGTCCTTTTTCCATGGTATAAGCTTGAAAATAAGGAATATGAGTATTCTCAATAGGATTACCTCTATTCCTAGCACTTCTTTTTAAAGGAAGAGATATAACTTTTTGAGATGGCATATAACAAATAAAATGAAATGTATAGATTCTAAAAATCATAACATATCTAGTGGAAATAGGAAAAAGAAGGTTAAAAACCTTGTTATCATCTATGAGTAGGGTTTAAGTAGTGTTCAAAGTAATTCAAGTTCACCAAATGAATTAACATTTTAGGGTTATGGAGTGTAAGCCCTAGGTTTTTAAAGGGTTTGAGTATAATAAATTAGGGTATAAAATATGAAATAAATATAACCACTAAATTATGAAAGAACTAAGCTAAAATTATATTTATAATAATATCAATTAAGGATACAAATGAATAATTATCTGTAAAATTACTAAGATGCAAGATCTAGAGGCCAAAAACATGTATATGAGCTAGCATGAGTGTCTCAATTAGAATACAAGTGTCAAAACCCCTTATTAACAATAACACCCTACCCTATATAGTAGTGATATATTTTTCATGTCAACTTATGGAACTAGTTTCCTTTATAAATGAACTATTCTTATCTTTTTGAAGTACCTATTTCTATGTTTGCCAAGCCTATTCTTATATAGAAACCCTGATTTATTATTTATGACTAGTTTTGTACACAAACCCTAGACCTCGATGTGATTTGGGAATTTTTATTTGTATAATTATTAAACATGTGGTGTTATTTGGGTAGGCTAGACATCTTTTATGACCCCTTATTATGAGAGTTACCTACATACCAATAATTTTAGGAGGGATCAAACCTGATGTACTTATCCCAACTTAAGTACTAGTGCAATTGAAATTGAATATAGTATGAATATTGGTTTGAGTTATTTTAGTGTTTCTTGATATGGGAAATATAATTATTCTAAGCTTAGGAAGGTTATAGATGACTATATGTAGAACTAGGTTAGAATAGGGATTGATAATCTTGAATTTGCACAACTTGTGATATTTTATTTGTGTGTATTACATTTATTTTCCATCCAATGAATAAAAGGATAAAAGTCACGTATATATACTCATTTGGTGTTTAATAATGGTTTTAAATAATTTTTGTTTGACCCTAGGTATTTTAAGAAATGCAAATATGTCCATTGGAGTGTAAAATAAGAAAAGGGCATCACCCAAATAGGATAATAATAATGTGGTCTTATTTTACACTTATGACACTAGTGCGTAGTGGTAGAACTTGAGGATATAAGACCATGGGTGTCTTAAGAAGGGTATGTAGATAATTTTGAGATTTGTAGGAATGTGTGTGGCTCACACAAAAGTTAGATAAGTGTATAAATAGGCCTTAAGATAAGTCTAGGGCTAAACTAGAAATTGGTGGTCTCAAGTAACACTCTTAGCACTCAAGTGTTATATTTAAATGATTACACATTTATTTCTCTCATATATTAAAAATTATATTGATGTTATATTGTGATCATAGGTACATGATATGATCTAAGTTGTATGTGACTCTGAGTAGTCAAGTGAGATTGAGAAAGTGAAAAAAAGAGACAATGAATTTAAAATTTGCAAAAACTAAGCTTTGACTATTTTTATAATGTTTTGAGTCATTGTTATGATTTACATCATTCACTAAGTGTTTGTATTTAATTGGATCTGATTTTAATTCTAGATTGAGTATTGATTTAGTTTTGACTTATGCATGTACATTTTTATATTTAGTTTGATTTTGATTCTTAATTAAAATCAACACTTATTAACATTGTTGGACTACCATAGTCTTCATGACTATGTTATTTATGTTTTATTTGATTATATTGGTAGTACTTATCCTTAATGTTATTCATCTTGCTTATCACCTTTATTATCTTTTGGCATTAAATTTTTATTTAAATGATATCTCATTGACTAGTGAATATGGGTATTAAATTTGACTTTTAAGTGATATTAATCATTGCCACAGTCCTATTTTGATTGTTGCTTAAAAGTTGTTAATTTGGGATTAATATTTTATGAAATTCTAGCATTCAAGTTTAGTTGCATTAATGGACATTGTATTATTTGGGATCTTATTAAAGTTAAGCATTTAGACCATGTCATAAATTAAATTTACTATAGACATGGGGGGGACACCACAACCCACCATGGACATGGAAATAATTGAAGTTATTTTTGTTTTATTTGTTAACTTTGGAAAGGTGGCGTTGGCTCACCACTTGATGCAAACATGTTGAAATTATTCCAACCTTAATAGTGTTCTTATTATTCATTTGCATGGTTATCATTTTAAAATCCCATTTCATGGGATGACTCTATCATAATGTTTGGTGCACAGAACCAAGAGGATTAAAGTAAGTTAATTTTGGAGACATCATGAGCCTATTAAGGAGAAACTACAAAGATCTAGTCATATTATTGAAAAAGTGGAGTTTTTGTGGCATTGGGTTTCCATAAATGGTTCAAATGATTTTGAATTCATTATGTGGGAAAGATAGAAATATTTTTGGGAAGGCAACAAAGTGTTATTTCATTCCTTTTAGTAGAACTTCAAGTAATTATTGTACTTAATTTTTATATTATTTTTGTGGCTTAGACTTGAGAGGTTTTTGAACTAGATTTTTGCTTAGAAACACATGTAATATTTTTATAATAATGTATATTGTAATAAATAGTTTATAAAACCCTATAGGGTTTATTTTGGGTCAGGATTTGTTTGTTTTGAAAACAGACAAATTATATAATCCATTATGAATTGGATATAGCATATAAGTGGATAGTTTTTTGGGTCATACGTTTTAACTTATATATGGCTCATATGTAATTATTATTTTTATTTATGAAATTTATTTTGTGATATTGGTAAGGTCATTAATTAATAGAGATGGATAGTTGGAAATGAGTTCACTTATTTTGAAACCCTAATATCTATTTTAAAATTTCTATTTCTAGGTTGTCTTTTTCTTAGTGCATAAAACTTGTGCATTATTGTTTGGATAAAACCATGGATGAAAAAATGAAACCTTTAAGGTTTGAACGTGTGTTGAGTTCCATTAGGGTTTTCATAAAATAATGTTTTATTATCATTTTATTATGTAGAAATAGAAGTCGTACAACCAATTTATGAATTTATATCATTATGAGTACTTTTATTTTATTTAGGGTAAACCTGATTTGGTCTATCGATTACATTTTTAGTCATGATTATTTTGAATTGGAATGAAAATACAGGTCTTATGATTTGAAGACATCATGACTTTTTTAGACTATTTGACTTTTCTTATTTTTATGATTAATTACTACTATTATAATCATTACCAATTTTGATAATGTCATTTGAAACTATATTCATGATTGTTTAAGTCTATTTTGGTCAACATTGAAATGGAGATTTATGTTATTTGATGTTGTCAATTTGAGTTGTATGGTTGATAATAAATACATTCTCTATGTTCATGTATTATCTTGCATGAAAGTTGAGTTGAGATTTAGATTCTTGTTAAATTGTTGTATGTTTGATTGATATTCTTGACAAGACTTTTTGATGTTGTTTTAATCATTTTATTTTGTATGATACTCAAAAATAATTTGTGTCATTTAATTTTATTTATTTAGATCAAAATATTTGAAGAACATCATTTTTATTTAGGGTTATTAATAGTAATACAGTTTCATTTATTTTTAGTGTTGGACCATAACAAAGGTGTAGGGATTATAGGTGTAATGGCATGGATTACACTCTTAATCTCTAAATATTAAAAGATATAAAATGAGCTACAACAATTAGAATAACTACAAAGGTACTAGTGTTGTTAACTAGAATGTAAATAGTGTTGTTTGAATATTTTGATTAAACGGCCTATGTTAAGTCAAGATCACAAGTCTTTGTTTATCTTTTCACTTATCTAAATTGGTGTAAATCACATATAACTTATGTATGGGGTGGTTTAGGGATAATTATGGTTGGGCTCATTAGTACTGATGAGGTGGGTTTTTTGTTGATTGGATTTGAATTTGGAAGTTTTTTTGGTTTTACTTATCTTGGATTTGAATTATTTTTAGTATTAATTGTAAAGTGAAGAAGATCAATTATAAAATGAATTTATTAACTATTGTATAATTAGCTTCATTAATTATATGGATATTTTAAATTAGCATATGGAATTTTAATGTTATGTTTAGTTTATATAAATAAATTAGTTATATCCAAGTTGATTTATAATCATAAATTAGAGGTTGATCTTTTAGATATCAAACTATTAATTATGTTTTCATTCAGATATATGGATTTATGAAACATCATTATGGAATTTAGGTAATGTGAACATATATCTGCATGAGTTAAATATGTACATTCATTGGTTTTATATAGTATGGAATAAGTATTTTTCTATAGGTAGACTCTTAATTAAAGCTCAAATTTATAGGCATAAATTGATAATGTAGATGCATCTCTTTGCATAGATTGAACAAGTTCATTTGGTTCTATTATTATATGGTAAAGTATGTATGAAGCCTTTAAGTTTCATATGACTTCTAAATATTATTAGTTTTCTTATCTCAAAAGTAAGGCATTTAGTTAATGCATTATTTTTATGATTACTCAGTCTCTTTTAAATGAAGTTATGAAATTCATTTAGGTGACAATATGTGAATGTTGTGTTAATTGAGATGAATATAGAATTTCTAGAGTTATGATATGCATGTATAAAGTATATTGATATACTACTATTCAATTTCAGTTTAGTTAATTCTTATTATGTATCTATGTGATATATTTTCCTTTAGACTATAAAAGAATTTGAAAATAAATTAACCTACAAGATTATACATTGTGAAGTTAGACTCTTTCTTAAATAACTTAAAGAAGATATTATTAATTAATATGCTTTTAAGAATTAATATAAACACAATTAGTCTAAAATATGATGTCTTGATTTAGTTATGAAATCAAATGTGGTTGGCATGCTAAGTTAAGTGTGTGACTTATGAGCATTCTCTTTATAACTTGACCGTGTCCTTCTAATAATGAAATCATTAAAATAACCAATTAAGTGATTAGACTATTAAGATAGAATTATATAATTAATGGAAAGTGTTGGGTTGAGAAACTATAAATTAAGATACAATTAATATCTCAAAAATCTCACGCATGTTATAGGCTAAAAAGGGTAACCTAAAAGTAATATTTTAAACAAATGAGTAATTCATGGATCTAAATTATGTTGGTTATAGAAAATGGAATAGTACGTGATTGAGGAATGTATATTATCCATTTGTAAATAACCTATGGAATTGTTAAATATCAAAGATTGATTTATAATCATTAATTTTTGAAGTGGAATATAAGGAACATAAATTGAGTTCAATTTAAAGAATAAGTGAATCATTATAAGCCTTTAGACAATGGAATTAAAGCTAACATGGTCTAAAATATGGTGATATAAGTTGAACTATAATATACTTAGTTTATTAAGTTTAATTGGTAAACATAATATAAGTACTTAGAGTTATTTGAAAATCATGAGGAAATTAAACAATGTTGTTTTATGTTTGTGTACATGACTTAAAATAAGGTTTGGCTAAACTTAATAAAATAATTAATAAAGCATGTCTTCATTTGTAAATGTAAACCCAATGGGGTAAGGACATGAGGCTAACCCTACCTTTTGAAATGGATAAGTTGTCCCAAAATGGAACATAAGTAATGTTGTTGAAACATCTTAAGAGGTATAAATAATTCTTCCTTACAATCTTATGGTAAACTTATACCTTTGATCAATTAAGTAACTAGTCAATCTAATGTCCCTAAGATACCTATCTCAATGATGTATAACTCCTCCAATGAATTGTTGTGATGATGGTAATGCATTCCAAAAATTTACATTGATTTTGTAAATAATCCTTCCAATGATCACTTCCTATTACCTATGATTTTGTCTAGATCTTGCTTATGTAAGCTTAGTATGATAATTCTTCTATTTAATCTATTTTACCATTTATTTGTTGAATTTTTTTGATATACCAAATAAGGTATAGGTTGTTTTCTAGGATATGTAGTTACTAATATAAGTGTATTAGTTATTGATGACTCTATTAAGAAGTCCACATTATAATTACATGGATAGTTGTGCATGAGTGTTCCTACATTGACCCACTTCTATATGAATATTAAGTGGTTAAAACACTTCCTAATTAAATCTTTATTAATTTCTAGACTTTTTATACTTATTTTGTTGGATATTAATTAATTATAGATCTCATTATGTTTACATGTGAAACTCTAATTTAAAATCTTGTACTTGTGGTTGTTACACATCTTCATAGTGACTATGGGAAAATGGATTAGTGGGCTTATGGTGCTAAGCTAACCCCAAATACCTATCTATCATTAGGTGATACATACATATCAAATGATTTGAATAGGGGTTTAGATTCATGTAGTTCTCCCCTATGTGTGAGCTTGTGTGTGTATAAGGAAGGAAAATGGGATAAGCAAGTAGATTGATGACCTATCTTGTAACTTGGAAAATATGAATCATGGGATACTCCTTCATTACTTTAAACCTATATATGCATTACCCCTATAATTTACATGGAAATAGGAGAAAACAAGGAGTTTTTCCTTATATGTTTTATAAAATGATTTTAGTATGTTGCCTTGTGGGTTATGTTGTCTATGTTAGGTCTATGCTAGGTGATGAATGAGTGAAGATTGATCATGTATTTACTATAGTATTTTTAAAGAATATATCACATTAAATAACTTAGGCCAACTATAGGGATAAATTTCATTTTAAAATGGTATGAATTTAGGGTACTTGACACTTGAATTAGAATAGGGAACTTGTATCAACACAAGCATATGACTAAGATTCAAGTGTATAGCTATATGAAAATCATAAACATGTTTAAAAATTGTAGAGATAAAAGATAAAAAGGTTTACAACATTTTGATTATGATAGTAGGTTTGAGTCATCAAAATAATTCTAGTTAGAGTAAGAGATAAGTAATTTGGCATAGAGAGATAGAAGATGAAATAATTTTAATAGGGATAAAATTATAGAATGAGAGGAGCAACAAAGTTCTATATTTTCCATGTGTATAAGGCTAAAGTGATATACAATTCTAAAATATTGTCTACACCTACTAATTAATGTAAAGATGTACTATTAAATGAATGTAGTTTTAGTATCATGAAATACTTGTAAACACATGAAGAGTTAAACACCAAGGGGATAATCCCTCTAAAAAAATACCAAGGATTCATAGATAACATTACCTACAAGACCAATAATCCAAAAGCCTAAACCAAATAATATAGGATCTAAAATCCATTCTAGTTCATCACAGTCATACAATAATCAACGCTAATATATATATATATATGGACTTAACATAGTTAATATCATGATTAGTAATCCTATTTGTAGATTATCACAATACTCTTGAAAAGTTTAAAATATAATACCATAATAGAATAATCCATCACATAAATAGATTCTTACATCATATAATGTTATATTATAACATAATCAAGATTATTCTCTATCTTTTATTTCATGATAATAAAATAATGCAATGAAAAAAAATTCATACCTCATTGAATAGTCCTGATATACACTATTTATATTCACCAAATTCTACCAAATAAATATTATAACTTATGTAGAATATTAGGTTAGTAAAGATTAAATATAGATGGAAAAAGATTAGGATAAAATAATTCAAAAGAGAATTTTTTTTTGATTAAGAGATAACCTTTAATCATACATTGTTTATCCTTATATTAGATATTCATTAATGTAAAATAACTTTACAAATAACTAAACAAGGCAAACATGTATCTAAACTATCAAATATTAATAACATTGGATACATATGTACTCACTAAAGTCATACAATGCTTCAACATAGCCAAAAATAAGAGAAGTAAGAGTGATAAATGTTACACTAAGAATGTGTTTTATTTATAATCATATAATCCTTGCATCCAATATCAAGACAAGATTAAACTTATTATACTAGATACTAAGCATAATAATACTTGAGACCACACCACTCAATTTATATTTTCCATGGATTTAGGTTTTATCAATAAATACATTCAATATAGTCATATTAATGAAATTATTTTTAGACTTTGAGTAATAAATAATGACAGGTAATGTAATACAAAAGCATGGTTTCCTACATGTCATAAAAAATAGTTGATATAATTATAAATGACATTTTATAAAATTTATTATTCTTTTTTATCGTATTAATAATAATGTAATTACTTATAATTATTTTTTACAATGATACCCACTATAATGGATCATTTTGTTCATTATGTGAAATGAGAAACCAATAAAATAGTAGTATATTGAAATAATACAACCTGCTATAATACCATTACTCATATTTATATGATCAAAATATTAATTAATCATCTATTATCAATATATTAATACATTTAATACAGTTGATAAAAATAGACCTTGACACATTTAAATCAATCATTTTGATAATATTGTAATACTACATCAAGTTCTTTTCATTTCATTAGATCAGAGAAGCACATAACATGACCACTGAGTAGACAATAACATACCAAAAAAATATATACTATTTTATAAATAAAGTATTGGATTAAAAAACTTTCAAATAATAAATATACATAAATCAATTCACTATACCAACTTTTTTTTAATCCATTGAAGGGCATTCCTCCACAAAGGGAAAAATTAAATAAATGAAAGAACAACATAAAAAGTCTTTGATCTATTAATTATTCCCTAGGTTGAGGTATAAACAAATCTTTCCTCTTACTCAATTTTTTATGTAATTTCACTTCTTAATCTTCCCTACTCTCAATATTCATTCTAAATCACCACATGCTATGGTCATAGAACCAATCTACCATTTAAACTATTTAAATACCCCATGATCATCAATGCATTAATGCATTAGAAAATGCATACTAAAATTTAGTTCTCTCCATTAACATGACTTTGAATAATGTCTAAATATGAGGGTGATAAAACCCTAGTTTACTTCTTCCATTTATTAGTTTATTCTGCCAAATGGCTCAAGGTAAAAAATGAGATGTGGTCAATGTTTATCATAATTTTAGAAAAAATATTATGACAATCCAAATTAAATTTAAATGCCAAAATAAATATGATGTTCTCATGGACCCATCATAAGATAAAAGTCCTTGATATCAAAAATAAAAATAATACCATCATGGATATGACCTTGATGAATATCTTAGTCAATATAATTATTAACATAGAAAATTACTAAATCAACCATTCCATGCACCCAATTAAATCCCTTACAAATAAATTCCAAATAAAAAAATGGATAAATTCATGAAATTAAATATAAATTCTTAAATACCCAAAATTCATATATTTTATCTAAATTTTAATTAGAGAAATTAAGTACCATTTGCATTTCAAATGTATGATAGGTGAAATTCTTCATTTTTTCATACTTTCACATCCATACCTTATTTTTTTCTCATTTGAATCATTATAAAATATTAACCTAAAGATAATATTTATCTAAAGGCTCAAATTCCCAAAAATCTATATATTTATGTAAAATTAAGATGAGGATCCAAGACATTAGCATTTGGATGCTAGGCGTCATAGGTGCATGTCAGATGTGGTTCATCACCTCACCCAAAATTCAACATTATCAAAATATTTTTTAAATTTACCATGTGTTTTTATCATTCTAAGGATAATATTTTTTCAAAGTGTTAAGGTTCTAAACATGATGTTTTTTTCCATAAAATCTAAGCGAAGAGCCAGGAAAAACACACACAGGGAGCTAAACTAGACCAATGTCATGACTATGCTAGGTACACTAGGTGTTTTAAGCTTATAAACATGTTAGAATGAAAATTCAAAATTTTAAATGTTTATTTTTCCATATATTTTACATCTATACTCTTTTTGGTTCATGTTTGAATCATTATAAACTTTTGAAAGAAGCAATCTAATGATGTGAAATATTTCATCCTCAAATATAAGTTCTAGTATGAATATAAAGAGGGATAATTATTTTTTAGGGAGTACATTATTGGTGTTTGAAGTGTGATTTATCCCTTTGTGACATATTTTCCACATATGGACTTTATTTTGTCTACTATTTGAAGCAATGGAATTTTATTTACATATGAAATTTAATGATGTGGGATAATTTAGTTATAAATACATTTATAGATGGGTTCACTTATTAGTTATAGCCAAATTTCCATTTAAAGGACTTGGTTTCAAATGTTAGTGTGTGGCACATACATGGTGGGTTATGGATAAATGTTCAATTTTTTTCCAAACGTTACCAATTGATGGCAATGATCGATGCATTGTTTAAGTAATCATCTTATATTTTTGTAATATTTAACTCAATTTATTAAAAAAAAAAAAATGTGAATGTAAAAATACAATAGGAATATTGGAAATACTAGTTACAATAATATGAAAATTTAGACCCATTCTCTTATATGTTATAAATTGGAGAGATGACCATTGCAAAGAGGTTCTTTGTTTTATCTCTTTGGGAATGGTTAGATTTTAGATTTTGTGTTGCATATACTTTAAGAGATTTGTTAATGGAGTATAATTAAATTGTTTAAATCATTCTTTAGATTTTATATTTTTGATGTTATTAATTTATAAAATTTGCATTATTATTCATAGGTAGATATCACATCAAAAATGTAAACTTTTCTTAGTTTTTTTGAAACTCATTGTGTTCCCAAAAGTTTTCTTAAAAAAACCATGTATATGCATTTTACCAATTTTAGCCAATCTATGTTTTCAAAATACTTTTCACTTCCAAATAAGATATTATGTTCCCATACATTTGTTTATTCTAATTGAATTTTCACATGAGAGGATTAATTTCCATTTATTTAATTTTAATTTGAGTTATTCTAATGATACTCTATGTTTATTATATTATGGGTTTTAAAATTCACCTCCATGTTCCTTTGTGTTTTTCTCATTTTTGGCTTCCACCATTTCCTTATTTTGTTTCTTTTTTATTATTTTAAATTAAAAATATACAAACAATCCAAAAAAAAAGCACAATCATATGAGGGAGATACCCTAGATAAATATCACCTTCCTAACAATTATTTATCCATTTATTGAAAAATGTGTCATTTCTCATTAGGTGAGTCATAAAACCAATAAAAACTCATGTAAAATTATTTTTTTCTAATAATTTATAATTACTCTAATTAGAGTCAAATAGTGCATTCAATTTCTAAATTTTTAAGGGAATTTTCTCCTTTCAAAATAATATTGGTGAATATGTTGAAATGGAACCTGTAAATGATGGAATTCAACCCATCATTTTAATAATTTGAGATTTTTTATTATTTAACACAATATGATTTATGATTTAAATTTTTTTTAACATGAATAGTTGGTGGCAAAGAGAAGAAATAATTAAAATTTTACAGGATCCTGAACTAAGGGATTGTTATATTCTTGAAAATGATGATACAAAAAAGAATGTTTTACTATTTATATATGTTTGTAAATCAAACCCAATTCATGATAATTTTTTATTATTTTAAGATATTATAAACTTTTAAATATTTTTATGGGGTTGCAAGAATAAAATGAAGAGGAATTTTTCTTCTTCAAAACATGCATAAGGTGGAATAAATAAAAACATTATAAATTCTTAGTGTTGGGAATTAAAGTTATGGTTTGAATTATAACATGGAGAACATTATTATATAGGATTTGTATTATTTCATTTGGTTATTTAAAATTTACAATAAGAAAAATAAGTTATGGAAGAATGTTTTTTAGATCTAATTTAATCTTCTTCCAAAGAACATGAGATCTATCATGAGAATAAAAAGTTGCACACTTTTGAAAAAGAGATAGGTAGTAAGGCTGATCATAATCATCTACAAATTTTTAAAGAAGAGATAAATAGAAATAAATAAGAAGTTAAAGGTGTTCCAATTTTAGAAGTTAAAATTATAGTAAAATATTTTAAAATTACTAATGATGAATTTTTGTTTGAAAATATAAATGATAATTCTTCTTCTCCCATAGTTCATAAATATCATATTGTAGACAAATTCAGTAGTGAATAGGTGATGTGATCCCCCTTTACTTCCATAATTTGGGAAGATATATTTATAGGAAGTGGAAATAAAAGGGATGAATTTATCTATTAGTATGAATATGTTCCCATAAACATAGAACTTTTTGATCATGAGTCTAATATGTATAAAAATAAAATGGAGACTTTCCACTCATTAACTAGTTGATCAGATTCCATAAAAGAAGTCCTTAGTGGAGTGGTGTGAAAAATAACAATGTCTTGACATGTGATATATATGAAAACACATTACCCTTTATTCATTTATTCATATAAGGTTTGGGCATATCAATAAAATAAGGATAAATCATTAGGATAAGTAATGATAATCCAATTTAAGCTTTTCTACAAGAGTACAAGATAAATTTTGGGTGTCATAAGATAAATATAGTGAAAAAATATACTAGTTAATGTTTAGCACAAATAAAAAAATACAAAATGATCTCGTGTTTAAATTTACGTTAGGCCTCACATTTTAAATATTTCCTAATGCCTTGATCTCATTGATTTCACCATTTACTCTAAAGAGGCCAAGAAAAGACACATTTTTTTGAACATACGTGGATTTGTAAACCCCTATTATGTCTACATTTTATTTTGTATATTAAAAATTGGCTTGTTATTTTTCATACTATTTTATACATTTTAATTGGGTTTTCAATAAATGATATAATATTTTCATGTTTTCCATTTCCCCATGATTTTATCTTATGCTCGAAAGAGGTTTATAGTTGTTTTCTTATCTTTAAATCTCTCTTTGTTTAAAAAATGGAATATTTAAAAGGCTTTACAAGGATATGATGATATTTTTTATGAAATTAAATGGAAAAATTGGAAATTTTTGAGAGAATTTCTTTTGATTATTAACATATTAAAATAGAAATGTGCAATAATAGTATAGATCTGATTGAAATAAGGTAGTTTTTTAAATTTAATGCATACATAATAGATTCATATTTTTTAAAATATCTTCTAATAATTTAAATTACATAAGCATAGACAAATTTCTAATTTATTAAAGTGGAAAAGTATATATAAAAATGGAAATGTATTATTTTGGCATCGAGTTGTTTGAGTTGATTAAAAGACATGAATCTCTTGATATGACACTTCTTGGTTAGATATTTATTGCATGAGAATGCCCCTTATCTAAATATCAAATATATCATGAAATTTTTTGAGATCCATTTCAAGTATTTTTTTTTCCATGTAATCAAACAAACCAAGTTTTATTTTTAAATAAAAATAAAATTTTCCTTGTATATGCTTATAAAAATATTGAAATTCTAATAATTTCAACTAAAAAAAAGGTGGAGTTTTTAAGGAAGTGATCTATATGTACATTTTATGTTTATTGAATTACAAATTGGATAGGTAAAATGGCTACAAGTTAGGTAGATCAAGAGATAAACGTGTGTTATGTGTCATCTACAAGGAGGTCCAATAGTAAAATACATGGAGATTACAAAGAAATGATATTATGTATAAGCATTTGTTCATTCTCATATTATTGGGCTAGGATAAAACATTACCAATTTATTGGATTGAGATATGTGGATGCATCACATGCTATCTATAAGGTGGATGAGGCATTGGTCACCAAATAATCTCAAGTTATCCTAAATTACTCTTTGGAATTTAGTCCCACAATTAGATCTAAATATTTTACCATAATTGTTAATCCATTAAATTTTAATTTAATTTTAGTTCCCACATGGAGAATGTATAACTTTGGAATTGGGTCCATTGGGCCTCATAGGTGCACTAGGTGCAATTCACATCTTTGCATTTTTGAGGTCTTTCAAGTTACAAAATATGGGACTAATTTTACAAAAGATAAATTTTTTTGGTGTTATAAATGTTTCACTTGATAAACATTCATTTCTGGAGAAACCATAACTTTTTCATGGTACCAACACAAACTTGAGTGTGTGGTAGGCATGCTTATTCTTTTTGGTCATAGTTTTCACATTCAAACTTCATTTAGATATCATTTGAATCACTAGAAAGTCATCTTATCAAGGATAGTATTTTTTTAAAATTATAAAATTCCCAAACTTCATGGATTTTATTCAAAATACAAATGGGTAAATCAAGTACCACTTTCACTTCAAGTTTGATTTTTTTTATCATATCATTTGTTTTGTCATATATTTTACATTCAAAATCCCTTTTGGTTAGTGTTTGAAGAATTATAAATATATTTTTTAAAGGAAAATATTTTTATAAATTATAATATTCTCAAAATTCGTGTATTATATGTAAAATCCAAATTAATAAATAAGGTATTATTCACACATCAAGTGCATGACATGTACAATTATTTTGTTTTATCATATATTTCACATCTAAACTTCATTTTGTTTAACATTGAAAATATATTTTACAAAGGATAGTATTTTTATAAGTTAAATAATTATAAAACCTTGATATGGATTCTAAAAAATCCACATGTATAAATAAGGTATTATTCATAGCTCAATTGTGTAGGAGAGGAAATTCTTCCTTTTTGTCATATATTTAATATCTGGATGTTATTTTGGTTTTGATTTAAAACATTGGAAATATATTATATCGAGTATAATATTTTAATAAAGTATTAAAGTCCCAAAATTAATATATTAACATAATATTTAAATATAAAAATTAGGTACCATTCACACCTCAAGTGCACGATAAGTGTACTTTTTTTTCACATATTTCTAAAATAAATTCCATTTTGGCTCTCTTCAGAAGAATTGGAAAGCTATTCTTAAACTTATAATATTTTTATAAATTATCAAAAGCCAAAAATTTATGTATTTTATGTAGAATAAAATGTATCAATGAAATATCATTCACACTTCAAGTGTCAAAAATCAGGTTCAATTCTTCTATTTTATCATATCTTTCACATATAAACTTCATTTTAATTCTTATTTAAAAAATTAGAAACATATTTTATCAAAGAACATATTTTTCCAAATTATTAAATTATAAAAAATATATATGTTTGAAAAAGTTGTTTTTCACTCTGCTAGGGTTTTAACTATACACAAAATTGAGTAGGCTCTTGGTTCTCTACTTGACTAGCCTTGTATCATACCATAGCCTTAGGCACCTAAAAGAATTAGCATTTATTATCATTTAGGTTTATCACCTTTCGGTGAGGCCAACCTTTATGATGGCTTCTCCTCATTCTATCCTAGCTATTTTAGTTGTGGAGAAGAATGGAAGAGCATCAAACAATGCCCCTTATAAGAGCTTGGGAAAGTATATCCCAAAGGTTTACCATGAGGTAATGATTTAGAACCTAATGTTTTCTTTCCTATTCCTGAATTTAATTTTGCATGTAAATGGTTAGAGTAGTTTTGATATTTCATCAAGAGAATCCCCTTTGAAAGTATGTTATGGTCTTGGGTTCAAACTCACTAGGAATCTCATGACATTAAGATAGAGAGCATATAGAACATGATTAAAGGATTATTTAACTTCCACTTTTTTAACATGTCTCATGCTAGAGGAATCCTCCATAAGTATTCCACTTGGTATTTCAAGAACTCACTTATGGTTCTCTCCCTTAGACATGAGACTTTATGGTCTTAGAGCACTCCACTCTTAAAGTCCAAATTTGGGTTGGATTTATAAGAATCCAACTCCCATGATGGAAATTTATTCACCAAATAGCATCCTACATAGACCATGTGGTTTTTCATTAACAAATACATTTCTACTCTACTAGACCACAAAAAAAAGGTCTGCAGGGAAGTAAACCTCTCCTGAGACCTCAAAGAGTTTGTAAAATTCCAAGTTGGAGATGTAGGTCACTCTCATCAAGTCCGACATATCAGCTTTCATAACATTTTATTCAAATACCAAGACATATACCATAAGATACAAGATTTACCCCTTTAGTTGGCTCATAATAATACATCTAACTGCTCAATCTCTCCCCCTAAGCCCTCTCTTGAAGCTAGCAATACACTAGTTAGGGAATGTTAGACTATGGTTTGGAAGAAAAACACTTTCACTAAAGTCAAAAACTCAACTAATACTCCCAAAGGAGGAAATCCATATTCAATAAATGGCCAATAGGAGTGGGCTCCTATTTCTAAAAAGCCCTCTCTAGCTATACCCCTAAAATTGTTAAGTAAGCTTAGGGTGTTCAACACTCCTTTGGATGATAACATTTTATTTAAAGGTTTCAAGGTATCTATACCCAATTCTTTAGACTCATATCTAGTCACAATTCAACTTCCTACTCAATGGGATATGCCCAAACACACTCATATCCCTCCTCAAAGGATTGATGAGGTAGAGAAAGGAGAGTTTTTGGTTGACCCTGATTTGAGGAAATAATATGAGTTATTGAGTACCAACAGTGGGCACTTTCTATAGAATTAGTATCATGCCCTAGAAAGGATATACTTGGAGGACATGTCTATTGACACCCCTCATCTATGAATTTATTTTCATTTAATCTTTGGGGTCTCACAAATCTAAAACACAAGTTTGCTGTGTGTGATTTTAAAACGACATTTCCTAAGATGGAAATTTTCTATCTAAAAGAAATTAAGGTGGAAGATTTTTTATTATTGGATGTCAGTAATTCATCTAGCATGACAATATCATCCTCCATAAAAACCATGCTATAGGACATGGAGAGATGATCACATTCATTTCTCCAAGGTAGCACCCACACTTGGTTTAATCTAGTGTGAACCCCACTAAATAGTTAGTTTGGGATATTTTTAGCATTCAAATCCACTCATTTATCTTTATTAATATTTATTCCTCGAATGATGTTTTGGAGCATACCCATTTATGATAATGGATAGTGTATGATCTTCTTAATTCCCATTGCATATTATGTGGTGACTTTAATATGGTGGCATCTTTCAAGGATAAAATTGGTCACTTGCCTATGAGGTGGGTAGCTAGCAAAAGGGAGGTGTGGTTTTACATGTACACTAAATGGGGCCTTTATGACCCCAATTTAACATGCCAACCTACTGATGGAGTTTAGTATACTTAGAGTAACTTTAGGGAAGGCCCTACTTGGATTCTAAAGCATGTAAATAAGGAAATGGTATCCACCTAGACATACTTCTCCTTTGATATTTTTTTTCCTTTCGTGTAGGTGCTACCAATATTTGGGTTTTTTGATCACTCCACCATTCAATTTTGTGTGACATGGTAGTTCATGAAACCCAAAGTCCACAAAATAGAATTCTTCCTTAACACCTCCTTGCTTAATTATGGGCCCATGGCGACACACATTGTAAGACTTTGGAATATAGATCCCCACCCTTTCCAAGAATTGACTTAGATTCTATGCTGGGATGATGATATCATAAGAACCTCTCATTTTATATAGATCTATGGCTACCAATACACCAAAATATAGAGATAATATTACTCTTATACTACGTTATAGTTGAACCATACAGATCTATCTCTATAAAAGGATCCCTTTAATGAGATCTTATAGGTAAGAGTGATGTCCTTGAGGCACGACATTCAAATTGTAGAAAATTATAATGCTTGATGAGCCCAAGTCAAAGCTAGGATTCATTGGCTTAAAATAGGGTAAAAAGCATCTAAGGAGTTATTTCAATTATTACAAGTTAAAAACATAAAATAACAAATAAAATTCATTATTGAGGCTGGTAATAGACTCATAGAGACTCTATAGATTGTGCAAGCTTTTATCTACCATTATCAATAAGTTTTCAAAACTTAAACATCTTTGGCTAAGCATGAAACTACCCTTCAATAATTCCTTTTAGTGGTGTCATGCAAACTCACTCCCACCTATTAGGTGATTTTTGATAGGCCCCTCACTATTAAATATCTACATAAAGTAGTGTCTCACATGGCTGATGACAAATTCCATAGCATTCATGGCTTCCCATGCAAATTCTATAAAAATCTTTGGGATCTTGTGGGTATTGATTTACATAAGGTTTATCAAGAAGCATTTCATGCACATTCTCTTGATAAAAATATAAATAAATAAAATATCAAATTCAAACCTAAGTAGTGAGATCCTAAGTTGATCTACAATTAGTGACCCATCACCCTCCTAAATGTTTTGTATAAAAATATTGCCAAAGCTCTATAAATCTAGCTGTGTAATATGACACCTCTCATTCTGTATCTAGAATAATTAGGCTTCATCAAAAGCCATTATATCTTGGATAACATCATTGTCATTTGGGAAGGGATGGATTGGGACAGACGGTCTAAGAAACAAGCTATTTTCATCAAAATTAACTTTCAAAAATCTTATGATCACATCAAATGGCATTTTATCTTAGCCATGCTTCGAGTTTTCGATTTTGATCTCATATTCATTCAAAAAATTTAGATGCTTTTCTCTAATTCCTTAGCTATCATCTTCATTAATTATTTACCTCTAATAAATTTGGCTTATTATATTCCATTAACTAAGGGTAACTTCTGGCTCCTATCTTGTATGTTCTTGCAACTAAAGGTTTTGTATATCTTCTTAGCAATGTTGAAGCTAGTGACCTTGTTAATGGAATTTATCACCATCCCAAATGTAGCTAATATACAATGACATATGCAATTTATTAATGGCCACTTTATAGATGACTCCATCCTTACCCTCATTAAAGATGAAGCCAATGTGGACAATACCTTATAGTGTCTTGATACCTTCTTCATAACCTTTAGATCTAACATCTAATGGAAATAAATTTGTTGTTATAGATAATCATAGCTCCATCTACTAGCATTGGGTTTTTTATTTAGTTGGAAGTGAATCAAACATGATGAAATATTTAAATTATTTGTCATACCCTTTGCTTTCAATGATTTTCCACCTTTACTATGGTAATAAGTTGTTGACAAAGTTTCTAACAATATAGATTATTAGGTTACCAAGTCTCTTTTGTTTGCAAGAAAATTTCAAATTTGCTAAAAAATTCTTCTATACACCCATGTGTACTATTCATCATGTTGGGTACCTTACAAAAAATCTTACCATAAGTTGGAGAAATTACTCAAAAATTTCCTTTGGGCCAATTCACCACAAGGTAAAGGATTCGATAGGGTGGCTTGGGAATATTTATACCTCACATGTGAAGCAAGAGGGATGGGACTCATCAACATATCTCAATAAAGAACTACCCTATACACCAAATGGATTATGTGGGCCATTGAGGGACCATGAGCTTGAAAGGTGTTAGTCATACACTATATCTCCTTAGGCTTTCCCAAGGGTAAGAAATCATGGAAATATCTCAACTTACCCAATTTACTCTTCATCTAGTCTTCCATTTAGATCAATAGGTCTTTTCTATCCAAAAGCATCTGGAAGGCTTGGTAAAATATTAAGCCATAGTTACTCTAGATGGCTCTAATTTTCATAATGGACTCTCTAATAACTCCCACTCTCTTTGGTGGTCTCCCATTTTTTCTCATAATGAAGTGCCCCTAGAAAAAGTCCCTTAGATCAATACCTTCTAGCTTTATCATATAGTAATTCATTCCATATAGGATATCTTATGTAGGCATTCTCACTCTTGGCTATCTTGGGAGTAGAAAAAAGATAAATTTTAGTTACCCAATGCAGACCAAGAATCCTACCAAGAGATTATTAATGTTTTCCTAGCTTCCATGCTCGATAAAATATTAGTCCATTCTACTCGACCATGGTGGAAGGACTAGAAATGGTATGTTGAAACCCCTTTCTAAAATTACACTCAACTTGGCTATGCATGGCTCACCCCCCATTTTCCCATGGTTGATAATTTTAATGCCCACTAGGGGTTGTACTCATCTATTAAAATGTTGAGACAAGCTTGTTCATTTTGCTTGGTGTATACTATACCAAGGCTTACCTATTGACACAAGACTCATTCATCTTGGATTCCACTTGCCTACTTACCCCTTATATGTCCACCTTGAGATGCTTCCTCATCTCTTCTAGTATTATTCCAAATCTCAAAGGGTCTGAACTTGGATTCATGATCTTGTTAGACCTTTCCAGCCTAAATTATTCATTTGGCATCATATCTTCCTTGGAGACAAACCCTTTATGCCCTTCAAATACATGTAAGCCTGGCATACTTTCAAAGTGGATATTCTCTTCTAGATTTGGAAAGAAAGAAATAATTATGTGTTTAATCATGATTTTATTGATTTTAATGTTTTTGCTTTGAAAAAATATTCTATCATATATAATGTTATTTTGTAGATTTAATTCCAATCTACTAAAGTGGCTATGGAGCTTGGGTATCTTTTGGATATCATATCCCTTTGGGGAGATGCTCCATATACTATGGCTTAGGTTCCATATTTTTTACATAGGGATACCAAATTGTATGATAGAGTGCCTTGACCACCTTTTAGTGGGCATTATTATAGCCATTCTAGGTTTTTATCTCATAGTGGCATGTCATACTAGCGTGTTTCCCCTCCTAGGCAATAGGGAGGGTAGAAGCCACCACATCCTTCCCCTACTAGGAAGGATGGCTAGGGAAATTCTCCTCCTCTATGTCTAGATGATTGTAGGGTGCCCCCTAGAGGCCATGTGGACTATTGGATAATTTCCCCATGCTCTCTTTGGCTATCTCTTCCACTCAAACATAAGTAGATAATGATACAGACACTAATCAAGTTACTCATTGGGAACCTATTCTAGATGGTAATGATTTTCCAAACTTAGGTTGGGGTCATAATGATATGGATCCTCCACATTTTGGCCTTGATCTTGATACATAAAATTTATCTCCTTTTATGACTTTTTGACTTAGTGACTTGTTTCTAGGATTTGCTTAGATTATGATACTTTTGATTTTACTCCTAGGCTTTGCCTAGTGTGCTGTGGCATGCCCTCACCACATTATTTTTTTGTGAATTATTTGTATATTTATAATAAGTTAATATATAAATATATTTCATACAGAAAAATCTAAACATGGATCCAAAAGAATCATTGAATAGTTAAGCCTCATTAACAAGTCAGACGTCATTCTCCACCTTACATGAAATTAAATTATAAAAAAATAATAAAATTATTTCCCACGTGTTATATCATTCAATGGATCATACTTGTCTAAAGTTTTAAGGTTTTAAACATTAAATATTTTTCAAAAAATCTAAATGGATATTTAAAATAAGGGCACCATGAGATTCAGGTCATCCTGACCTTCATATATTTTACATCTAAACTCTATTTTGAATCCTATTAAAATCATTATAAATATATTTAAACAAATGGTATAATTATATGAGATATTTTATTATTAAAATACAATTTTAGTAGGAATATATTGTTCTAGTAATATATCAAACATAATGGCCAAACATAATTTTTATGTTTGACATATATTCCATGTTCAAACTTAATTTTGCCTCCCATTAAAATGAATGGAATATTTTTTAGTGATAAATCAAATGATGTGAGATACTCAATTGTGATATACATTTTGAGATGGGTTAGATGGGTTGTCTTCTTAGTTTCATGGTGGGATTATAAATAAGTGTTTGAACTATTTCCAAGATCTACCAATAAATGGATAAATATATATGGGAGCGTTTCATGTTTTATTTAAGTTAATATTACATATTTTTGTAATATAAAAATCATTTATTAAAAATTGGAAGGTGAATGAAAAAAATAGAATAGGAATATTAAAAATAATAGTTACACAAATAAAAAAGGTATGCAAAAAATGGCTCAACAACTTGCTTTCACTCAGTGTCTTACTCCAAATCACGCTCACGATCCCTCTACGACTCCTTCTACAACCTTCTTCCTATATAGATATGTATCTTATAGTCCCATAAAACTATAAGTTTCTACTTTTAATGTTGTTTAAGAATCAAACCCTAGTTGGGTCCATGCAAGTCTACCATCTAGCACCATCTTGAATGACATTTCTACTCCTACATATCCACTTGAGATATTTAATCTTAAGTGTTAGTTGAAGCCTCCATTATTGAAATTAGCCCTTAATGGATAACATAAACTGAAATCTATTCCTCCCATGTGAAATAAAACTTCGTCAGGCCTCTCAACTTAAAACCCTAGCCATGTCTAGGACACCCAAGATGTCATGGAAATGGAGGTAAAGGTCAAATTAGAATGTAGGCCCACCTCTTTCAATGATTCAGTCTCTCATTTGACTTATAAATCGGATCTTTTACCTATCACCCCAATTTATAATACACCTATGGTTTCTTCTGATGAAGAGGAAACCATGAAAGTTCTCAAATTAGAGGAATATTTCTCCACCAAGGATTTAATCTATAAATTTGAGGATTTCTTGCAAAAACTCTAGGATCTTTACAATTAGATCTCATAGTAATTAAAACGCCTTCTCTCAAGTAAAATTTATAGTTACCCTTGTGATAAAGGATTATTTATTATTATTTTCCATAATATCAAGGAAAAGGTAGAGATTAAGTCCCAACCCTAGAGCTTGAACCACCATCCCTTGCTAGTGAAATATTGGTATCCCACTTTTAACTCCCTCAATGAACCCATGTATATTAAACCCATTTGGGTTCATCTACCCAACCTTATACTTTATTTTTAGATGGAATCTATCTTGATTGGTATTATTAGACCTCTTGGTATGTTTCTACGTATGAACCCAGATATTGACCTATTCTCCCTCACTACTTTTGGTAAGATTCTAGTGAACAATAAGAACATTCTAGAAAAAGTCACCCTAAAGTTTGGATATTGCACCTAGTCTCAATCCATTGACTATGAAGGCTTACCATTTCATTGCTAGAGTTATTTTAGCAGTGGACACTTGACCCAAAACTACAACCTCCTCAGGAAAAAAAAAGACTCTTCTTAGTGGAAAGATTTCATCTCAAAAAATCTCATGATGTTAGCCATAAATGAAGAGTGGGCCTCTAATAGTGAGAATTCTAATTCTCCTTTTGAAGCCCATCATTTCCTACTATTTTTGACTCTATTTCTACATTTTAAGAAAAAAGTGAGAAATAATAGATGAGGGGTGTGTACCTAGTAAAATGTTACACTCATTGATGACCAAACAAAGAGAGATCTCATTTTTTGTGATGAAGGAATACCTAAAATAAAGATCACAATCAACCAACTTATTTTTTAGATGAGTATGAAGGGTGGACTACATAACAACATGCTAGATCTAAGAAGCAAAACCTCCCTTGAATGGTTGTCAATCGACTCCCCTAATGATAAAAATATTCTAAAAATAGAAATGAAAGATAATAAATTGATAAGAACATAAATGCTTATATAATAAATAAGTATCATGTGTATTCAATATGATAGAAAAATATAGCATGGTAGGTCAATACCATACTAAAGTGGGTCAAGGTAAATTTTAGAAAATATGAATATAATCTATAGATAGTTTAGAAGTTAAAAGAGGGCCTCATGGGGTGTGAAGAGGTCAAATAATAACAAGCCATTATTTGGCTTGATAGGTGACCAATGATGGTTAGGCTAACTAATGGCATTTGGTCTGACTATCGATAGTTAAGTGACTGGTGAAGGTTCCTATAACCATCGACAATTATAGTAACCAACTAAGGTTAACTATGGAAATGTGGTGGGATATTGAAGTGGAGTTGGAGGGAGGGTGTGTAATGGATAGAACGTTGAATATAGATTTTGAGAGTGAGGGCTAATGTGCAGATGATCTAATCAAGACCAAAAGACTTAATGAAGAAAGCAAATGCTAGAAATAAGAAAAGAATACCTATATGATACAAATTGGAAGCTAGTGATAAGATAAATGAAATTCAATATCATAACCATACTCAAACCTTAAAATCACATGTAGATAAATTTTTGGGATCATGAATGCTTGTACCAAAAAAATAAGAGAGATTGGATAAAATTTTTGGAATCTTTTTCTCTTCTAACAGCCCTTAATTTATAGCCCAAAGTTACTAAGTGAGGAGAAGGAAGTTACTAAGTTAGTCTAGGATAAAGATTCCAATTTAAAGAGATGGTAAGTTATAAGGTTTACAAGGGAAATTTTATATTTTACCCATGCTTATCTTTCTTAATATTGGAATTTCTTATTTTATGAGCTTGGAAACCTGACCATCAATGGTTCAACTAACCATCAATGGTTAGGCTGACTATCGATAGTCATACCCCTAAACACAAAAGGGTGAAAACAGGTTCTAATTTGATGTTTTAAAATGTTTAGCCAAGGTGTCTTAGGTGTGTTCATCAATGTTAAAGTAGAAGAGTTGTTTTAAGGGTGAGTTAATTAGGTAAATATCTAAATAAAGGGAAAGAATCAGTTCAAGGTAATTTGACATAGAAAAATAGTAAAGGGGTTATTTTTGAGTGTCTACATTTTCCACTTTTTAATGGGCAACTTTAGGTCAATAAGTTATATAATACAAATGAACTATTAACTTATTAATGTCTGGTTGCCCTGAGTATGATAGGAGGGTGTTCCCCCTTAAACCAAAATTTATTGAGGCAAAACTAAAATATTCTTATAGTTTGATAGAAGGTAAAATGGAAGTCACAAGGTTGGTGATGAAAAGGTGTGGGTATTTGAAACACAAATATACACATAAAATACAACTAAATGTGATAGTCAAAATCATGCAAAGACTAAAGTTGCCAATGTGGATAATAATAAGTTTGGGTTTGAGGAAAAATGATGAGGTAATTGATCCTTAGCATTTATCATAGATGATCAAGTCACACATATCAAGTCTCATACATAATTTGGGTGTTTTCTCATGTTTTTAGGTAGGAAGTGTTCTTGAGAAAACCACAAATGGTTAGGTCACGTATGAGGTGGTATGAAATGTAAGAGTTCAACATGGTAAAATCAATCAATGTGGTCAAGCATGACCAAATCGAGGTTGAAACAATGCATGTGAATAGGTTGGTTAAAAAAGTGACCCAATATCAAGGTGGATGTGGGTGAATGGGTTGGGTGGTTGGTTGAGTAGGAAGTCACTGAGCTGACTCCTAATGTGATAGGCAAGAGGACACTACCTATGTAGTCCCATAGATAGTGGATCCAACATGGAATTCAATCCTAATGTAGTTATTGATTAGTTTGGGAGAGATGGTTACTCCTAAATAACTCAAGGTGTGGCCAGAAAAGGGTTTCCCCACTATAGTTTACTATAAGTTTAGTTTAGGTAAAAAAAGTTGGAGGAAGGGTGGGAACATGAAGCCTAACCCTAATCATCAAAAATGATATGAATATCATTGATTAGGTTTAACTATTTATGGTCACATGACCATCGATGGTTAGTTTTAACCATCGATGGTTAGTTTTAACCGTCGATAGTTAGCTTAACCATCTATGGTTGGGTAAAAATCCTAAATCCATGGTAAAAAAGGCAAATAGTGAAACTAAATTATAATTTGCAAATTGACTTTATCATGTTACACTATTTAAGAATTTGTTATGAAATGTGTTCATGACTTATAGAAGCTTGCTTAGGTGTTGCGAGTGCATTGGTGATTGGGATTGAGAGGGTGATTGAGCTAATATGGACATGGGAGATACAAGTGGCTAGGTATCTAGTCATGGATTGAGACATCATCATTAGTCATAAAACAAGGTAGGGTCCTCATGGTTTAAACTGTAATGCTTTCGTAAGATTTAGGTTTATTGAAATAGATAATTTGTGATCACAAAATGGTGTGGATAGAGATATGCTTAAGCTTTTATGGTTTTTAGGTTTGATTAAAATGTGTGAGAAAAATAGGGAAAATAGGGAGAAAGGGGATGAAAGGGCAAGCTAGTGTTGTTGTAGGACATGGAAAAGAAGAGGTAGTGAAAATTAGTGTAGAGGAGGGTGTGGTAGTGGAGGTTGGGGGTTGAAGGTACACCTTCAATGGTCACTAATAGTGACCATCAGTGGTTGACCCAACTAGTAATAATTGACTTAAGTTATGAAAATGCCCCAAGGAGATCATTGACGATTGAAGGATCCATTAACAGTTGGTAAAAAAGAGGGGAGTGGGTAAGAGAGGGGTAAAAAAAAGTGGAGTGTAATTTAATTTTATTATATGATTATATTTATTATTTTATTAAAAAGGGTTCCGATTTTTTTTAAATTTAAAGTACATAAGGAAGTTGGATATAGATAATGGTTAAAGGTGGGTCTACTGGGTAAAAGGTTGATAGGTGGATTGTATCCATGTTTTTATTGGAAAAAAAATCTAATGTTAATATAGATAGATTAGCATGTGAAATGATAGATAGCTTCGTGTGAGTTGAGATAGGGGAAGGTCTAAAGGGTGGTGTAAGGGTGTGTTAGAAATATAAATAATAGGGAGTTATCTA
Organism: Torreya grandis; assembly: GCA_037957365.1. NCBI lineage: Eukaryota > Viridiplantae > Streptophyta > Pinopsida > Cupressales > Taxaceae > Torreya > Torreya grandis. The sequence goes on from JARHVA010001083.1 coordinate 3,657,163, forward strand.
AAGACAAGATGTAGGTGGTTATTCATAGAAATAATAGGTACTCTAGCATGTTTGGAGAGAGATGAGGGGTAGGCTACGGTTATTATAGTATTAAAAGCTGAGTAGGTGATAGGTGCATGAAATCCATGAAGGGTTGAACTTTTTGATTGAGGTTTTGAGAGATAGGTGTAGATGAAATATTGGTAGTGGGTGTACTAGTGTTTAATAGTCAAAATATCTTGGAAATGAAAAATAGAGATAGGTTGATTACCTCATGTTTGATATGATTATTTAGCAGGCCTAAGATCCAATATATTTTTGGGACTGAGTTGTTTTTATATTTATGGAGGTGCAAGATGTTATGTCTATAGAGGATTGGTGACATATGGAGGTAGTTAGTTTTGGAGTGATGTGCCACTACCAACACATTCCTAGAGATCCTATGATGGTAGTTTCCCTTCAAGATACGAGACCTAGAGACTAACACATTTTGGTTATTGATAAGAAAGATGAGAATCCTATTATAGGATGTACATAGGATCATATGGTTGCCCATTTGAGGGGATCTGATTCATCACATAGAGAGTGAGGAGATTGACTAGTGTATGTATTTATTGTATTGGGTGGATAGAGAACATGCATAGTTTCACTCTAGTGGATTTAGCATTAGGTTTTTATATGAAAGGTCCTAAGGAAAGAGACACTTAATGATGATAATTCATCTATTGGTGATGTGTTATTCTCTATAGGATTCCATTAGAGGTAGGTTTCCTTATGTTCTATGGGGGGTACTGTGGAACTGGTTCTTGGGAAGACTATTTTTGGATGGGCCTAGGTTTTATTAGTTAAGATCTACAGAGAGTTATGAGGTTTTAAAGCACATAGGAATTATGGCCTCAGTGTGGGGCTTGTACTCCACTATTATTTATTTGAGCGCATAAAGGTACTAAGACCATTGGGCCTTCTTGTGGAGGGTTACTTGCCAACAAACTAAAAATTCAAATTTTATTAGTGGAGGAGGGATGGGGTGATGATAGGGGCTGATGGTGGTATGAGGTTTATTGATTGGTTTTGAGATGCCTTAGAGGGATTAGCACTTAGAGATATAGTGTGGAGGTCATATAGGACTTTTATTATATGGGTTGGGTATAGATATCATACATTAGCCTTGTAGAGTTGGAGGTGGATGTTGGGGAGGTAGGATGGTGAGATAGAGTGCATCCCATTTGATAGAGTGCCAAGATAGTTTAGAATTAGGTAGGGATCCCACCTAATTTTGTATGGTATAGGAGGGAGGTAGATTTTTTATTACCAAATTCACACCCATAGGAGGAGGATTTAGATCACGAGGAGCTACACGATAGAGTGAGAGATGATGCAGACATCATAATTGATTATGTTACATAGTTTTAGGGTAGATATGTGGTAGCTAATTTCAGATGGGGTGATGGGGGTCATGGAGCTATGGACATTAATCTATCATAGGGACCAACACAAGGTAATCATTAGGCAATAGTGACATTGGTTGTGACCCAAGCCTAGATTATAGCATTATAGGGGTAGGTGACCATGTTATAAGGCCATATTATGGCACTATAGGGATAGGTGGGGGATATGATGATGGAGAGGGACCAAGCACAAGCCTAGGTTATCATTATTTATGAGTGGGTAGCTAGTCTATAGGTCTAGATAGGCACATTATAGGGGTATATTGGTTTAGGTGTGGTAGGTGTGGTAGTAGGAGGGCTAGTAGATTTAGTACCAAAGGCATGTTATTTACCCACTGTATAGGAGCTTCATTATTATGAGGTGATGGTATTTCATTAGTTTCCCTATGCCATGATATTTAGTAATAATAGAGCTAGCAGGGGTAGTGGGTCCATGCTTGGTATTCTAGGTTAGTGGGTTGTGATAGTGGGTCAGATAGGGGTCCTAAGGAGACCACCACTAGGTATAGGTATAGATGGGGCCAGTGGTAGTGATACTCTAGGTGTAGGCCCATGATGAGATTGTATAATTTTTTTATATGTATATATGTATTTTGATATTGTCTTACATGTCATTGATGTGATATGTATATGAGTGAGTGATATGTACATGTGTGTGTGTGTGTGTGTGTGTGTATGTGTGTGTGTGTGTGTGTGTGTGTGTGTGTGTGTGTGTTTGTGTGTGTGTGTGTATGTGTGTATATATATATGTATTTATGTATGTGTATATATATATATATGTATGTATGTGTGTGTGTGTATATATATATACTTATATATGCATATAATATGATTCAAATGATTTATATGAGATGATTTAGATGTTTATGGTGATTATTATTTTATGTTTTATAACATGGATTTTTTTATGTTTATGATGTGATGATTAGGACTGATGTTGATGAGTGACTTAGATGTTTTTGATATTATAGATGATGATTGTTTATGGACTTAAGATTATGATGATTATTTAGATCAATGTTCTTAGTATAGGCATGTGATGACATATAGTTTAATGTTTTATTCTACATGATGTTGTTGATTATAGAGGTAGATTTTGCTGTGGGGATAATGCTTATGATGTATATGCTTGGATATGGTGTAAATTTAAGTAATGTGTGAAAGTGATGTTACTCAATGTGAAATAAAATGATTTGTATGATTTGTTCATGAGGATTTTATGGTTTATGATCTATTGTTCATGATATAGTTTATGATTTTTTTTTTTAGAATTCTATGATGTGTATAGATAATATTTAATGTTTTAATGAAAACACATAAAGTAAGTGTAGGTAAAAAACTCAATATAATTAGAGACAACATCCTTGTGAACCAATATAATTAAGAAAAAGGCCTATCAGGTTCATTAGTCTTAGATCCTATTTAACCCAAGGTGGATTGATCTTAATGAAAATAAATGTTTCATATGCTTCACATTAGCATGATTTTAGTGAAAAGGTTTCATCATAAACACAGGGTGCCAAGTGAGCTCGTAGTCCCTTAACTTATAGAGGGTATATAAGAATAGGTGATGATATGTAAATAGAGGGAAAAGGGATGATATATGAACCTGATGTGGATTTACTTATCCTTTTTATAGGTGACATTAGAACCAAAAAAGATAAGTCCATGTCTTTATAAGCTATAGACTGATTGATGTAGGAAGTCTACAAATATAATTTTTAATGATAGAATTTATATGACCTTTTGGGATAAATCTCTTTTGATAGGGTCATTTATTTCTCATATTTATGAAAAAGCAAAAGTGGATCAATGTGGGAAGTTTCAAACGCTTTAATAGAGATGATTATAGCTTTTAGGAAGAGATTAGGTTTAACATGTTGGCTTAAACATCCTTCAATGGAGTGGTGTAAGTCTAAATATAAGTGTTTGATAACTATCTTTCAAGTGATGTGTCTATTTATTTTGACTTTATTTGGTAGCTATCCTTTGAGGGAGCAATCTGTACTTAAGAAAATGGACCCAAATAATATTTTATATCCTACATAGAATTTTTTGAATGTTTTTTTAGACATGGACACATCTATTCAAGCTTAGAGTTTTACCTTTATAGGGGTAATGTTTTTACCACAAAAGGTGGTTGCAAGGTTTGGAAAGTGGTTTTGGGAAAAAAAAGAGCATAGGATTCCATCTAGTTAAAGAGGAAAAGTATCCATGAGAATCATGTCATGGGTTGAGTTTTGGTACCCATGTTTAAGAATGGGCTAAAATTCATGATTAAAAATCACATGGGTTTTTTGTAATCACATGTCCCTACCAGGAATAGGGTAATAGGGTAAGGGAGGTGAGAATCTCATAAACTAAGGGATGAGCTTAAGTTAGACAATAGGGTTTATTAGATATTCCTTAACAGTAGAAAGGATGTAGATGTGAAGCATTAAAAGGATTAGGTTTTGGTTTACCTTCAAGAGAGGAAAAATAATAAGCTCTTAATCCATACTTATGGGTGATGATATAGGGTCTAAGCTAATTGAAAAAGCAAATTTACCATTTTTTATTTTCTATATATTTGTTACATGTTGATTTTATTTAAGGATGAGGTCTCTGATATTGAATTCCCATTCTTTTATATGTTTTTTATAATCATAGGCGATATGCTCTTTGTAGATGTAAAGATGGTTAAAGGTATCAAGGTGATACTCATCGAGCAACTCAAGGTGTGCAAGGTGTTCTTGATAATAATCATCTTCAAAAATGATGTCTTGCAAGGATATGTGAAGAGATATGATCTATACTTTGAGAGGTAAAACAACCTCGATGACAAAGATTAGGGAAAAGGGTATAGCACCCATGGAGGTTTGAATGCTAGTGCGATAGGCCCACAAAGAGAATGAGATGTGTAGGTGCCAATATTGACTTGAATCACTTACAAATTTGGTTAGAATCTTGATGAGGGTTTTGTTGGAAGCTTATACCTATTCATTTTCTTGTGGATGATAAGGTGAGGAATGGTTGAGCTTGATTCCAAAAGCATCACAAAGGGCTTCAACTTTTTTTTGAAGGATTTTCCATTATCAATGATGATTTTGTGAGGGACACCAAAATGATAAATGATGTGGTGATTGATGAAATTGATATTTTTATCTTTTATTGAGTTAATTGGAATGGATTCCACCCATTTGGTGAAATATTTGGTAGTAGTGATGATGTATTGGTGTCATTGAGATGAGTGAGGACTGATTTTTCCAATGAGATCAAGCCCCCATTATGATAAGGGTCAATAATATTTAGATACTTAAAGTTTGTGAGTAGGTGTGTGATTTAAGTTAGAATGTTTTTGGCATTTGACACACTTTTTTACATAGTCACAACATTCTTAATTGAGGGCAGGATAATAATATCCAAGGCATAGGATTCTTTTAGAAATAACAAGGCCACTAAAATGTCTCCCATAGACTCCATCATGATTTTCCTTGATATCATGGGAAATCTCATGATGCCATAAACAAAAAATAAGAAGAACTTCAAAGCCACATTTGTAAATGATTCCTCCTAGTATAGTGTAATGAGATGTACCTAAAATGAAGTATTCTTTAGCATTCTTTGAGAGGTCGAGTGGAATGATATAAACATTAAGGTAGTTAAAAGTTTGGTCATACTAGATGTTTGAAGCAGATGATTCCACACTAAAAATGGTAGGAAGGTCTAAACTGATATATGAAGGCCTAATGAAGTAATGGATGGTAACAAATAGTTTAGATTCAATGGGTTGAGAGGGAATTTGATATGAAAGAGAGGCCATTATATCTGAAATTTTTTTAGTAGATTAGGGTACTAACTATATCTGGTAACATTCAAAAGATGTTCATATTTTATCAATGAGAAGCTTATATTTTTTCAAAATACCATTTTTACATTGATAGGACCCATTGACTTAGTTTATCATGAGTTGGGAATCATCAAAGAGAGAAATGGTTTTGATTCCCAAGGTAAGAGCAATTTGGAGACCAATGACCAAAGCTTCATATTTTTCCATGTTGTTAGTACATTCAAAGTTAAGTTTAAACAAAAGTTGAAGAGGTTATCCATGAAGAGGAATGATAATTAAGCCTACACCCCCACCATGTTAGCATTTAGATCCATCAAAAAACATGGTCATTTGGTAAAGGGGTTCTTCCTAAGAAAGAGTCACAATAGACTCATTTAGAAATGTCAATGGAATGAGTTGGTTATTTGGGAGTGGAGCTTCAGCTAATTGGTCAGTGATAACCTATCCATTAATAGATTTTTTTTGAAGAAACTCAAAATCAAACTTAGTTAAAAGCATGAGCCACGTAGCCATATGCTAATTTTGGTATGGCTTGGAGTGCATATACTTGAGTGGATTGGTGTTTGTAATAATATATGTTTTGTGATTAAGAAGGTAATGAAAAAGTTTAGAGGTGAAAAAAATGAGAGTGATATAAAGTTTATTTAGGATAGGTATATCATGTCTCATACTCTATAAGTGTGTGACTAATATAATAGATGGCTTGCTCTTTGTTTTTTTCATCTCGATGAGCCAACATTACACCTAAATAGTGATTGGTGGTGGATATGTAAAGGTAGAAAGGTTTGTCATCCTTTGGTGGGATAAGAATTCATGGAAAAATCAAGTACTCTTTGAGTGAATCAAAGGATTTTTGAAATTCTTTGGTCCATGTAAGGGAAGTGTATTTATTTAGGAGATGGTGAAAGGGTTGGCATCTATTTGATAGCTAGGAAATTAAGTGATGGATAGATTAGAGTTTTCCCTATAGACTATGAAGTTGTTTAAGGTTTATTGGAGGAGGCATTTCTAGGATGGCCTTGACCTTGGCAAGATAAATTTCAATTCCATAGAGTGAAATGATAAATCCAAGGAGATTCCTAGAAAGAACCCTAAAAATGCATTTCTCAGGATTAATCCTAACATGGAATTGGATTAGTTGATGAAATATGATAGCGAGAACAACTATATGATCCTTGCGGTAATTGGATTTCCTTTAGAGATCATCCACATAATCCTCTATAATCTTATGGATAAGATTGTGTAAGATATAGGTCATGTCTCATTAATAATTTGCTCCTATATTTTTTAAATTAAAAGGCATAACTTGATAGTAGAAAGTGCCCTAGGTGTAATAAATGTAGTTTTATATTGATCTAAGGGGAAGATCAATATCTGATTATATCCTAAAAATCCATGAATAAGAGATAACATCTCTTGGTCTACAATAAGATCAAATATTTGGTTGATGTGGGGTAAAGGAAAGTCATCCTTGGGGAATGCAAGGTTAAGGTCAGAAAAATTTATGAAAATATGAATTTCCCTAATGGGTTTAGTGATGGGAATGATGTTAGAGACCCATTGTGGATAATCAATGAGTTGAATGAAGTTGACATATAAAAGGCATTAATGTTCTTATTTAATGAAAAAAACTATGTGAGGGTACATTTTACAAAGCTTTTATCATATCAAATTAGACTCAAGATGGGTAATTATGTTATGAACATATATAGAGGGGTCAATCCTAGGCATATCTTGATAAGACCATATGAATCCAATGATACAATCTTCAAGAAAGGTAGGATAATCCCATTGCTCATCTAAGTTTAAGGACTATCCAAGTTTAATGACGTAAGGATATTCCTAAGTTTCTAAGTTAATATTGGTAGTTGAATCATTTAACATTGTTTAGATGTCAAGGGGAAGGCATTTGTATATATAATAATCACCCACATTGTGATAGGCGAGGATGGAAGAATCATTTTGGCATTGGATGGTGTGAATAGTGGGTGAATCATGGTCAATCATCTCAGGAAGGATGAGGGGAAAGGTGTTATTTTGGCCACCTTGTTGATAGGTAAGTGAGCCTAAGATAATGGTATTGACAAAAAAGTTAGATGGGATGATGTTAGAGTCTTTAGATTGGGAAGATGAACTAGGTGAGGATGGAATCTCTTCAATGGGGGTAACAATGGGTTTTGGTGAGGTTGGTTTTTTGGGCGGTTCGAATCTAATCCCAAAGAAATCATAAAGGCCCATATCAAATCCTTTGTAATCAAAGTGATGAAGATAGGTTTTGGCAAAGGCTATATTTATTAGATAGGATAAATCAAAAGTGAGAGGTTGAATATATGGAATGGTGATAGGAGTGAGGATTGGTCGATCAAGCCCACCATAGAGAAAATTAGTTCAATTTTTGAGAAGGCCAAATGGGATGATGGTTCTTATGTTCAAGTCATAAGAAGGGTCATTTTAAAGGTTCCAATATTATGTGGAGTGGGAAAAGCATCTAAAGCAAAAAAATTTATATTCCCTAAGGGAGAGACATTGGAAAGTTTGTGTCAAGGAATCCTTAATGGGAATCTAGGAAGAAGAGATAAATTCATTAGTTAAGGCTTCGTCATTGTTGATGATAGAAGAACTATGGATCATAGTTGGTGGGTTAGTTATGTTAATGGGGTTGGTTGATTGTATAAGAGATGAATGTCGAATAAGGACATCATTAGGCCTATATGTCATGTTGTAAGATGTACAAGGATTGGGATTAGCATTGATGAGTATAACTAATCTTTTATGTTTGAATTTGACACAACAATGTGAAGTGGACAGGATACAACTTATACCTCAGATCCAAGGGCATCCAATTATAATGTTATATTGGAACTCACCCTCTACAACATAAAATAAATTAGGAGTGGTATGAATCCCCAAGCATATTTAAAGGACAATGGTCCCTAGGGTAGTGGCCATTGTGTTTTTAAAAGAGTGTAGAACAACTATTATTTTGGTAATGATGTTACTTATTAAATGTAACTGATCAAAAGTATGAGAGGAGATTATGTTGATGCTAGCTCCTCCATAAATCATCACCCTTTTCATGTAGGTGTGATTAATGTATGTAGTGATAAAGAAAGGAGGGTTGGATTCCTTGAAATGGGCCAGAGGTATCTCAAAATATTGAAAGGTTACAATGGTGGAATGTTGGATTATTCCAATGAAGGATGAAATATGTTGAGGGTCATCTAGTTGAACATCAATAGATTTTAGAGCATCTATTAATGCCTAATGATGATGGGGAAAGGCATTAATCAAGTCATAAAGTCTCATCTTCACTGGTGCTTGGTGAAGTTACTTCAACATGGTTTCTTAAATAGATGTAGAAGAGTTTGTGGGAGGTACACCTAGGATAGATAATCTAGGTCTAGGTGAGGACATAGGTGGTGGTGTTGGTGTTTGAGATTAGTTAAAAGGATAAGTGTTTGAAGGATATGTCCATAGAAAGGATGCATGGGCTCTTCCATTACCTCATTATTGTGCTCGAGATTAGGTAATCATATGAATGGTATTGATAATAGGATCAGTTAGGATAAGTAATTTCTTTGGTTCCTCCCCCTCATTTTGAGATGAAATTCTAAGAGCAAGTATAGGTGGGGTCACTGGTTGCATTAGTTAGGTTGATGTTTGGGTTGGCTATGCTAGTAGTTGGATTGGTTGTGTTGGTAATTGGATTGGTTGGGCTGGTGAAGGTGGTTCATCTAATAACATATCATCCTCATCATATAGGCTATGGACAAGGGCTTGGATAGATTTTTTGTTCTTCACATAATGTCCTGGTGTCTTATGATATGTGCAAATCAAAGTATCATCAAACGATAAGGGTTTGGTATTATATGGGGTGAATGGTTTGATGGGAAAAACCTTAATGGAAGATGTTTACAATGACCTCTATAAAATAACTACATAAGATTCATTCAGAGGTCTTGGGGGTGTGTCAATTCTCATTAAAGAAATAAGAACCTTATTAGGCATAGACATGAAATTATAAGAGGTAGGTGGTTGAATAACTTTGGTAGATGGTTTGGGTTGGGTTGGTTTAGTTGTGATTGGGTTAGAGGTGTATGGTTTCAAAGTAAAGGATGAGGGGTTAATAATAGATGGTAAATTTGAAGGGGATAAACTAGCTAAGAATGATGAATAAGTCGATGGCTTAGATGATGAAAGGTTAGGCATAGAAAAGGGTGTTTGTTTAATTGAAGCATAATAGGTGACTAGCAAGGTAAAATGGTGGGGTCCCAAAATAAATGGTAAATGAGAAAGAGGTGGCATAGGTCGAGCTAGAGGATGAAGATTAGGCAACTACACCCTTTAGGCCATCTTAGTTGGTAGTTTTTTAGGTGGACTATAGGGGATTAGGTCCAATTTTATGGGCAAATGGGCAATGATAGGTGTGGGAAGGATACCAAGATTCTTGGTTGGTTTAGAGAGAAAGTTATGAGATGATCTAGGTGCATGTGGTTGATATGGTTCTCTCATGTCTTGGGAGAAATAAATGTTTGATGATGGGGTCATAATAGGTTTGAGGGTAGATGCCAATAAGGTCAAGGGTTTTATGTTGTTATGGTATGGGAGCCTTAGATAGTTCCAAAAGGTGGATCTATCTATGTTAGGCTATGAAGCAAATTCTAGAAATTTCACTAACTAATCAAAGGTTTTGTAAACAGGTTTGGTCCCTTAATAAATTATTTCAAATGTTAATCCTTTACGTGAGGAAGAAGGTAGGGTTCTTTCATCTTTACTTGAGCGAGAAGGTTTCAAAATCCTTAGTTGGGTAAATGAGGTAATGGTTTCTTATGGGGTGATTAGGGGAATAGATATTTATTTAATTAGGGGTGTAGGTATGGTCCCAATTTCTTCCTTTGCTAGGGTATCCAAAGGAAAAGAGGAAGGTTTTACCATTCCATTTGGTGGGGTAGAAGAAGAGGTGGCTAAATCAATGACTGATTTCATGAAAGGAGAGGTAGGTATGGGTATGGTTTGATCAAGAAAAGACATGGGGGCTATATATTCTTCCATTTGGGTCTCTAAAGGGATAAGATGTGAACTTGCTTCTTCCATAAGTGAGGCTAGTGAAGGAGTGATATAAGTTTGAGGCTCATCCACCATGGGATCATTTATGATGACAGTGATTGTGTGTGCCTCATGGAATGATGATGGTTTAGATTTATTGTTATGGGGTTGTGCCAATGGATTATGATTAGGAAAAGGTTTGTGAAAGATATCATAAGAATGATTGAGGTATGTTGGGGTTGTAAAATGACAATTCACCATTGTAAAAAGAATTTTGGATGAGGCCTTTAAAAGTGTTACACTGATTTATGTCATGTCCAATGACTTGCTGGAAAGTATAATGGTGTTTTCATTGTACCACCTAAGCATAAGGTAAGAGATAAAATTTTTGGGGTGGATTGATAGGTGGGAGTTGGATAACATTAGATTTTAAAAATTTATCCAACATAGAGGCATAAGATTCTCTTATAAGTGTGAATTATTTAGGGGGGTAGTTTTGATTTTAGTTTGGTGGGTAAGAAGGGTTGAAAGGATTGGTTTGATGCAGTTGGTTAATAGATAGAGGTGGGGAAACTTTCAACACAACTAAGCTTGTAAAATATTTGGATTTAAGATTGGGTTGGTTAGTTATCTTGATAGAAAAGGTATGATTGGGTTTGAAAGTGGAATTCTTATTTTGTAATTTTGGTTTACCCTCATCCATGACACAGTTTTCAAGTTTATGCACCATTGTGAACACTTCATAAAAGGTTATAAATGTTTGCACCTGAAGGGTGGGAGTAATGTTTTTTATGAATCCCCTAGAGAAAATATCTATAAGCTATACTTGGGGAAGTAACAAGGATAGTTGGTTAATGAGACCTCACCATCATGTAAAAAAGTTAGTGATTGATGAATCATCAAACTACCTGATAGAATAGATGTTATTTATGGATACCTTCTTAGATATGTTTACCAAACTATGTTTTAAGAATATTTGGGTGAGTTGGTATAATAAAAATATAGAGTGCCTAGGAAGGGAACTATACCAATCCAAGATGGGTCCTGATAAAGACATAGGGAAGGTTCACAGGAGGAGGGCATCATCATATATGATCAAGTAAAAAGAATGGTGAAACACCCTCAAGTTTTTTGAGGATCCTCCTTACCTTGAAACTTAGAGAACCTGGGGAGTTCCCATTAAGGAGGATAATCATGGATTGAAATAGATGGGTTGATAGGCTCATTGTAGATTTGGTCATAGGATAAAATATTATGAAAAATGATATAGATGATTCAAGATGGGTCATCTTTTCCATAAGCATCCTAATCAGTTCAGGTTGGGGTTGGGCAACTGCATAATTAGGTGGTAAGCTTTGTTGTGGTTGGGTTGTAGTTATGAATTTATATGTAGTAGGAGGTACAAAAGCAACCACTTATTAGTACATGGTAATTTAAGGTTGGTATGGCTCCCTAATAAGATTGATAGGCATTAAGGTTTGGGTGGAAGGTGAAATATATCCTTGTGGGTTGGGAATATATTGCTAGGGTGCTACGAGGACTTTTTGATGAATTGATAATAATTGATTTAGGGCTACATTTGGGTTAGTTAACGGGGGTAAGGTTTGGGTTGGTAACGCTAAAGTACCTATGGATTATTGATGGGTAGTCACCCTAGTGATAATGGGGGGAAATTTTTATGGTATGGTTAGTACCAAGTTCTAAAAAGGGGTGGAAGTTAGTATATTGGTTAAGTTGGAGGGAATGGTAGAAAAGGGTGTCAAAGAAACCATGCTGATATAATGGGCATAAGTGACAAGGGGTAAATCTGAGCTAATTTTAGAGGTATTGGGTGGGTTAATAGTTTTTTTTGGTAGTGGTAATAGATGAGATAATAGTATAAGATGAAACTTGGCTAATAGAAGGTTAGGTTGATGTAACACAAACCATGAGGTGGTGTGGCATACCATAAGGTGGGCCCACTAAAGGGACCAAAGTAGAAAAAGTATGATAGGCTAAGGTATTAATATAATGTTGAAGATCCACTTGGTTCTTGTCCAAAAAAGTGGTAAAATCTTCATTTCCTTCAAGAACTGTGGGAGGCCTAGTAGGTGAAGGAGAATGGTGGGGTGAAGGAAGGGGGGATCTATCAACATCTGAGGTATAATCCATGGATGAGGATGAAAAGGAAGATGGTAGTTGGTTGTTTTTATTTATCACTTGTTTTTTGGTTAAGACTATATTAGAAATGGAAAGGGATTTGTGAAACTCACACCTCAAACAAAGAGAAAACAAAGAAAATCTCAAAGTAGACAAAGCATACACTAAAAATGTGATTAATCATAGGATTCATTTTAAATTGATTTTGGCTTATGCATTAGATAGTGTGAAAGGGGATTTTTTATTTCAAGTCAGGTACTAGAAATTACTTCTAAGGATGGTTTCAAGTTAAATATTTGTGCTCAAAATAATCTATACTAGACTAGGTACATGGCCTAGTACTGGGGGCTTACTCCTTGCACTTCATGAACTCAAAGTTGAGATGAGTTTCTTAGCCAATAAATACCATTTGTCTAGAGTTTATACTCCACTAGAGAATGGAATGCATCATGAGCTTGCTGATGAAATCCAAGTGGGGTTACCAGGTAGGGTAAGGTGATCCAAAGAGTGACGAAATCCCAATGGGCCTTATCTCAAGTAAGTTTTGATGTTTGTTTTATGCAAGTGGTTTGGTAGTGTAACATATGTGTACTATGATTAATTAATAATGAATTTAATTAATCTATTTGAGATAAGCATTAATCAAGGAAGATAATGAATGCACTTACTTTTAACCAAATGAAATTTTTGATGTCTTTGCATGCAAATAAGGAAAAACTAAAATACACTTAATGCAGGATGAAAATGCAACCTATCCCTCAGATGGAAACTTTTTTTATTTCTTTTTTACTTTTAGAAAATAAAATAAATGAAATTTTTACCTTTTGAAATTTAGAAATAATAGAAATGCAAGACATGAATTTTCACTAATTCAACTATATGCCTAAAAAGAGCCACAAACCTAGAAGGGATCCCATTGGGCATGCCAAAATGTTTCCTACTATATTTATAACTTTTAATAAAAAGGAGAGGAACAAAAAATGAGGTGTGTGTACCTGGTCAAACATTGCACTCATTGATGAGCACATAAAGTGAGAGCTCCTTTTTGGTGAGGAAAGACTACCTGAAATAAGATCACACTCAACCAACTTGTTTGTTAGATGAGTATGAAGGGTGGACTTCCTAGAAGCACACTACATCCAAGAAGCAAAATCTACCTTAGACGGATATCAATCCACTTCACTAATGATAAAAATATTCTAACAATAGAAATGAATGATGATAAATTGATAAGAACATAAATACTTATTCAAGAAATAAGTAACGTACCTATTCAATATGATAGCAAAATATAGAACAATATGTCAATACCATGATAAAGTGGGTCAAGGTTAGGTTTAAATAATATGAAAAAGATATATAGATAGTTTAGAAGAAAAAATAAGGCTTGGTGGGGTGTGAGGAGGTTCAAAAATAACAAGTTATTATTTAGCTTGATAGGTTATTGGTGATACTTAGGTTGACTGACGGCAGTTGGTCTGACCATCGACAATTAAGCGATTGATGATGGTTGAAATAACTATTGATAGTTATAGTAACAAGCTATAGTTACTAATGCTAATATGGTAGGATATTGAAGTGGAGTTGAAGGGAGGGTGTCTAATGGATATAAGGTTGAATATAGATTTTAAGAATGAGGGGTAATGTGTAGGTGATCTGATCAAGATAGAAAGACTTAATGAAGAAAGGAAATGCTAGAAACAAGAAAATAATACATGTACGATGTAAAGGGGATATGAGTGACAAGATAAATGAAAAAAATGTAGAATCTAAAAACTAAACCAAATTCCTACACCCATAGATTATGAGATAACAGTAGAAAAAAATAGAGCATAAAACTCAAGAAAAATAGAGAACCCAAAAATCTTTATTTACAGGATTCATATGGAGTCATCCTTTTAAGTGCACTAGTGGGACTCTGATTGAGAATATATACTACTGTAGTAACTACATCTCCCCAAAAAGAATTACTTAATCCCTTTTTTTGTAGCATGCTTCATGCCATCTCCACCACTTTACGATTCTTCCTTTCAGCTATACCATTTACTTGATGTGTGAATGCAATGGTGAGTTGTCTTCTAATGCCATGCATATCACAATAACCTTGAAAGGATTTTAAAAAATATATCCTCTATGATCAATCCTTAAGCATTTGATTTTTCACCCTTTGTCATTTTCTACAAGGGCTCTAAACCTCTTGAGACAAGAGCTTCACCTTTGGTCTTCAAAAAATAAACCCAACACTATCCTGAGTAATCATCAATGAAATATGATGACTTACCCAAAATCTTTGTCTGCATAGGACCACAAATGTCTGAATGAACTAACTTGAGTGGATAATGGGCCCTCCATGCATTTCCTTTTAGAAATTTCTCTCTTGCATGTTTTCCTTTAGCACATCCGTCACAAACTTCCTTGTGTTCTTCAACCTTAGGCAAACTAGAAACTAATGATTTTGATGTTAAAATTTTCAAACTATGAAAATTTAAATGCCCATACCTAAGATGCCACAACCAACTTGTATCCTCGTACACCATATTGACAAGATTCTTGTTATGTTCACCAAAATTGAATGGAAACATCCTATTCTTTATCATAGGCACAATGGTTACCACCCTATTTCCTTGACTCTTATAATAAATTATACATTGTTGATTTTCAAATACAACTTTATAATTCTTCTAACATAATTGTCCAACACTCAACAAATTATGCTTTAACTTTGGAGTGTAACAAATGTCTTTAACACTCTTCATACCTTCTTTTATATGGACTTCCATAGCTCCTTTTGCAGCAACCTCCAATGATTTTTCATCACCAAGTATGATCTTGGATTTAAAACTTTCATCCATTATAGAAAAAAGTTTTTCATTCCCTGACATGTGGTTAGAACATCTTGAATCTAAATACCAAACATCTTTAGAAATATTTTCAGCTTTGTCATACGATAAAAATAAATTATGTAGAGCATTCTCATCACCTTCTTGAGTATAATGAACACTTTTACCATTATTACCTTCTTTTAATCTACACTCATAATTAAAGTGGCCATACATATTATAATGATAACACTTAACATTTCTTTTATCAAATCGGCCTCTACCTCTTCCTCTAAAACCACCTCTTCCTCAAAAACCACCTCTACCTCTATTTCCTCTTGAGTAATTTTGATTTTGACCTTTACCTTGGCCTTGATTACTTTTTATGCTACTATTGGCATCTTCATTCTTTGTGATTTGTAATTTGGAGGAAAAAGCTTTCTCATCACTTTCTCCAAATGAATCTCTCAATATTTCTTCATGAGACATAAAATATCCAACTAGATTAACAAATTTAAGGGTAGACAAATTCTTGCTTTCTTCTATGATTATGGCAACATGGTTCCACCTTAGTGTGAGAGTCCTCAACAAATTTTTTATGACAACCTCATTGTTCACAATTTCACCAAGTGTAGTGATCTTATTGACCACATATTTTACTCTGACACAATAGGTACTCAAACTTTTAGCTTCTTGCATCTTCAAATTCTTGAATTCTCTCTTCAATGTTGGTAACTTGACAACTTTTACTTGATCACTACCTTGGGAAGCTTCATTTAGAGTTTTCCAAGCATCCTTTGCTATCTTTGCTCATGCAATTCATGTAAATAGGCTCTTGTCTAGAGCTATTTGAATATGAAATAAGGCTTGAGCATTCTTCTTCTTAGCCTCCTTCTTAGCTATTTTATCATTTGCTGTGAGGGCATTCCAATCAGCTAGCTCTACATAACCTGATTCAATAATCTCCCACAAATCTTTTCCTATCAAAAAAGTCATCATTTTGATACACCAATAAAAATTGGATGGCATAATAATACTCCATCCTTCAAAACTCATGTGGATAAAGTATTTGGATCTTGGATGCCTACACCAAGAAAACAAGAGAGCCTAGATTCAATTTTCTAGATTCTTTTCTCCTTCAAGAACTCTCAATTTATAGTCCAAAGTTGGTAAGTGAGGAGGAAAGAAGTTGCTAAGTTCCTTTGAGATAAAGATGCCAATTTGAAGAGATGGTAAGCTATAAGGTAAACATGGGAAAGTTTATATTTTTCCCATGCTTATCTTGCTTACATCTGGAAGTTCTTGTTTTGTAAGCTCATATACCTAATCATCGATGGTCATACCCCCAAGCACAAAAGGGTGAAAAAAATTTCTAAGTTAAGGTTTTAAAATGTTTAGCCAATGTGTCCTAGGTGTGTTAATGAATGTTAAAGTAGAAAAGGTATTTTAATGTTGAGTTAACTAGGTAAATAGATAACTAAAGGTCAAGAATAGGTTCAAGGTAGTTTGACATCGAAAACTAGTCAAGGGGATGTTTTTGAGTGTATACACCACTGCTTCCCCAATTTCAAAAAAGAATCCCAAAGGCTTATTATACTTAGAAGATGAATTATTCATTTATCTTGTCTCTCTAAGGAAGGTTGTGTAAACCCCATCTTCATGATCAAAAGAGATCTTAGATTTAGAATCACCTAGGGAAGATACCATTTTAGGAACATCTATAGAAGATAAATCCTAGCCCTGTGCCCCAGCTAGCGATGTCTTATTTAGGCATTTCATCTTGAAAAAAGGAAGGATGGTTAGTGTTTTAAAAGAAAAAAGGAATAAAATCAAAGATCCAACCTTCCTATATGTCTCTCCAATTATGGGGACCCTATGAAAATGTTTTTAATATCATTGAAAAAGGTTTCAAGTCTCCTAGATAAGTTTGGAAGAAACTTTGTGGAAGTTTCCTTGTAATTATGTGTTTTAATCTATTTCAGTTTGTTTTTTGGTGGAAATTCCTGTTATATGTGGATCTTGTCACCCATTTTGTTGCCACTAGTAGAAGCATCCCATCACAGCTTTAATGATTGATTTTTAGTTTCTTCCACTATATAAGGCTATAGGGCCTTTCAAAACCTTCTTTTTAATCTATCAAAAAAAAACTAAATAATAGTATATTATCCATAAATTTTCCAAAACCATCATTATACAAGAAAATTAAAATTGTTAAAAATTATTTTATATAATATTATAAGGGAATCATTTCATCATATACAACTAAAAAATATTTGTAATATTATTCTTATTAATCATCATCATAATTATTAGCATCACCATGCCAAACATCCCCACCACCATCAACCTTATCATCATCCTCATCATCACTTTTGTCATCATCTTTGTGAATCGAACATCTCTTTAAGACACAAAATAAAATTTATATTTAAAATCAAGATTCAAATTAAATATTAATAGTAATTATAAAGTTGTAATTTTATAAACAACATATAAATTTACATGTAATTCAAGATGCATTGGATATTTCTTACATAAAAATTAAAATACAACTAATTGAGTTATTATTTTTATACCTCATTTAAATTTTGTACACTCAAATTAAATATCACTAAAACTTAATATTATTATCTTAAATTAGTAATTTTTTTCAAAATTAATTGCTTAACACTTAATTGGATGCCTTTTTGATGTGGTTGTGTCTAATAAGTAATACCCAACCTTCTTTCATTGCCATAAATATGTGATGATTAAAAAATTAGATTTTAGAGTTATCTTCCTAAAATGAAAGTAGCCATTAGAACTTAATAAAAGAAAATAAAAATGATTAGTGTTTAAATAAATTAAGTTTTATTGATTCATATACATATTTTCAATTTTTGTTGGTTTAACTAGTGAATTTGTTTGGCTTAGAAAGATCCCATCAGGGATCAATTCTTGCTACTAGTAAAAATTGACACACAAAAAGGGATGAAACCAGAATCATGCCCTGAGTGACTTTGACAAAATAGATACCCCTTAATCCTTTCACCTTAACTATATATATATATACACACACACACACACACACACACACACACACACACACACACACACACACACACACACACACACACACACACACACACACACACACACACACACACACACACACACACACACTATTATGTTGGTTTAATATGGCACATAAGGGGATCCCATCATAACTCTCACACTGTCTCTGACTTAGCGAAACCCATTGTGTGCAGTGCAACTCACATGGTGCATCTCACACATTGTAGCTCACCCAATGTAGCACAATTGAGGGTGTGTCGATTGCCTAATACAACTCAACTTAGTGTATCTCATGCAACACAACTCATCTCATGCCACATAACTCATGCATTACAACTCGACCTGGGTTATGTTAACCTAGGGTGTGTAGTGCAACCTCATGTAATTCACTTCTCACAATGTAACTCATAAATAAAAAGAGGGTCTTGTACCCTTCATGCTTGTCTATGTCTTTCTCTCCCCCACACCCCTAAACCCCATCCCTCCACCCCACCCCCACCATTAGAGTATGTGTGAGGGGAACAAAAACTACCAGATGTCTTGATAATATGGGAGAAAAAAAGGGTGCAACACCAGGACTTCTTGGGAGGTCACCCATCATAGTACTACCTCAACCCAAGTGCGCTTGATGGGATCTAGTGCACTAACACTGGTATGATCACACCCGATATGAGTTATGTTAAGGTGTGTTGCATTAGGTGATTGACACAACCTGGGTCAAATTGCATTGGGTGAGCTATGATGTGGATACATAATGTGCAAAATGATTTGCATTGCATGAGCTGGGCTTCATGAGATGCTCTGCCAAAGCTGAGCTTTACCATATGTGATGCGTGAGTTGGGATCCACTTTTTGGGCTATGTGAGATGAGGTGTGTTATACAAGATGGGTTCTATTGTGCAAGATGAGTTACATCATGCAAGGTATGGTGGGTCAAGCTATATATTAGGTGGGTGACACTATCAGGCTGGCACAACCCAACTTGACCTACATTGTGTGAGCTATGTTGAGCAAGCTATACTACACAAATTGTGTTGCATGATATCCCCTTGTGTGCCATATCGAAGTCTAGGTCTTGCACCCCCTTTTTCTTTATGTCAAGGTGTTGCACCCTTGAGTTGCCTTGTGAATCTGTTTTGCATTGGGATCAACTCCCTAAGTTGCATTATGAGTTTAAACCCAGAGTTGCATCACGAATGGTAGTTTCATTGGGAGCAATTCCTCGAGTAGAGTTGTGAGGCTGCACTGCATTGAGACCCCAAGTTGCATTTTGATCAACTTCTCAAATTACATTGCGACCCTGTGTTGCATTATGAATTTGATTTACATTAGGATCAAATTCTCAACTTGCATTGAAACCTTAGAGAGGAACTTTCGAGTGGGATTTCCAAAGTAATATGGGTTGTTGCATATTTTGGGTGGGGTTTTCCTATACCAATGTTGTCGCATAGAGGAACTCACACTTGGCCAATTTTTTGACAAAATTTCCAGTGGAGTTTTCAAAATAATATGTGATGTTACATGCTCTAGGTGGGGTTTCCTATACTGGCATCATTGCAATGCAACTTAGGGAGGGGGTTAGTGTTCAAAATAATATGTAGTTTTTGGGTGGGGTTTCCTATACCAGCATCATGGCAATGCAACTTGGGGAGGGGGTTTAGGTTCAAAATAATGTGCAATGTTTGGATTTTTTCTAGGTGGGGTTTCCTACACTGATGTCAATGCACGAAGAAATTTGCACTTAGATGGACTTTGGATAATATTTTGAGTGGGGTTCCCTATACCAGCATCGTCGCAATTCCACTCAGGAGAGGTGGGACAGGGGGAGGAGGCGGGTGCGGGCTTTTCCCAAAAAAATAGGGAGTGTTGAGTATTTTAAGTGGGGTTTCTTATACCAATGTCATCACGTACATAAATTCAAACTTGCACAAATTTTTTATAATACTTTTAGTGTGATTTATAAAACAATATGCAGTGTTGCATATTTTGGGTGGGGTTCCCTGTACCGACATCTTCGTGATGCAACTTGGGGGATTCCAACAATATGAAAGTGTTGCATATTTTAGTTGGGGTTTCCTATACTAGTGTAATTGCGTAGAGAAACTCACATTTCAATGGATTTTTGACAATATTTCGAGTGGGGTTTCCTACACCAACGTCGCCGCAATGCAACTCAAGCTCCTAATGCAACTTGGGGGGTTCCAAAACAACATGCAGTGTTGCATATATATATATAACTTCTAATTTTTTTATCTATATTCAAATACCTTATGATATAAAACATATTAAAAAACTACACTAATCATTCAATAATAAATAGTAAATTTAAAATAGATTATTGAAAATAAAGAGAAAAATGTAAATAATAAAGAAGCACTAAAATAAGTTTTTTATGGGATGTGAAATGAGTATTATGGTTAGTTTGAATCATATTTATTTTGGGCTTGATAAATTCACGTTTTTTCTTTTTTCGTAAATTTTTTTTCTATGCCCTCCATTTTTTAATCACATATCCACCAACATTTACTATAATGGATGGTGCACATAGATTTTTTAATTTTACTTTCGTCTTCATTCTAAAATCATATCCCATATACAAGTTACTATTCCTCTTAATGATATTTGACCCATCTTTCAAAAAGAGGTTAAATTCATATTTTATTTCTTTGAATAAAATGGTCCAGCCAAGCTTAGTATCTTTAGTGTTCGATCACTTGGAAAATATACCCTAGTAAAAAATTCACCATTTGATTCTCTCCAAACTTATATAACCTCATTGAACTGAATGGGCATGTTATTAATTCCATTACAAGAACAATATAAGATAAGCATGGGGGTGTGAAGATTATGTCATGATAAATATGGGATTCATATATGTCTCTATTCCTCCTAGTTTCCAAAACATATATGGTATAAAAAAACATACCCTCCTTTTTCCTTAGTCTCTTTAAAATTGAAGTAGTCTCTCTACTTTAAATAATGATAGAGGATTTACTTGAAAGTAAAATAAAAGTATAGCTTCCAACTTTAAAAAATAAAAAAAATAGAATAATAATGTGAAAAAATTAAGACAAAATGAAATAAGTACTTTTCAAAATCATAATATTAATCTATTAGATTATCTTCCTCCTACTCTAAACAACATTGTGAACAAATAGATAAGGCATGTTTCTATAACATTCCTTTTGACATAATCTCTAATTTTATAGTTAATATGGTGATTTAATGTATTCTTGTTTCCATTTTAAATTGTTTTTACTTTATTTTCTTACCATTATATTTTAGTATCTATTATAATAATATGTTAAAAATGATAGATTGAACTTTTGATAATGAAAAAGATGCCAGTATATACAAGTAAATATTTTTTAGGCCCACTTCTATCCTTACGGGAACATAATAATAAAAATGAAAGTGTTTTCACCCTATCTCTTTTTGTAAAGTCTAGTTGTTCCTTTTTTGAATTTACGGTTATCTCTCAATCAGTTAGTTGTTCCTTTTTTGAATTTATGGTTATGTCTAGGTCAACTATTGACACAATAATGTTAGGAGTTTTTTTAAACATAATATCAATGTCTACATCCGATATTGTTTCAGTAAGAGGGTAATAATTTATTATTTATTTATTTTAAATAAAAAATCTCATTTATCATTAATTTTAAGAATTTAATGATAAATTTTCATTAAATACTAATTTTATATGGGATTTTATACTTGTGTGTATTTTAATCATTATATAAATGGTTAATCATCACTTGATTGGAATTTTTAATCATGTTTGTTTTTAGTAATTATAAAGAAATGGAACCCAATTCAACATATAATCACCATAATCATTTCCTTCCCAAAATAATAAATTCTTACAATTAGTTTGTTCTAATGTGGGCCCCCTTTCATTATGATCATTACCAAAAAAACATGATGAAAAATATCATTCATATAATAACTATTCATGGAAGTCATTTTGATATTGACTAAAACACACATTAATATATAATATAATATAATAAAATATTATTATTTATTATTATTAGTTTTTAATTGAGTCCCCTTACCATTTGAGTGTTATAAAAATTATATGATACATGAAATTTAATTAAATTAATGAATACTTAGATATACCATCTTAGATGACTTAAATTTAAATGAATAATAAACAATATAACTTGTTAACCATTAAGATATAAACATGTAAAACATGTTAAAAACAAATTTGTGAAAATTAAAAAATACATGGGTTAATGAAAACCCATATCTATATTTTATTCACATATCTAACCTATTTAATCACATTATTACTTTAATAAACTAACACATGTTAAAAAGGAATCAATTGAACTTGGTTTTAAAAAAATTGATAGATTATACAATTTTTGGTATAGATTACATTGACAAAAAATATATATTATATTATATTTATTTTTATTTTTCACATTTAATATTTTATTTTATTTAAATTTAAAATTGAAAAATATTATTAACTAAAAATAATAACAAAAAAGCATTAAAATGCTTCCCCATTAC
>JARHVA010001083.1:3685000-3805000 GCA_037957365.1 Torreya grandis
ATAGTTATTTGGATATCTAATTATTACCAAATGGTCTTAAGGATTTTATTCCCATCATCCACCACTATTTCATCCTCAACATCCCTTAATTTACTCTTATTATTAGATTGTATTTTCTCTAAATTAATGGTAATGGCTTCTTAAACTTTAAAGAGATTGAGGCTTACAACTACATCCTCCAAGATCTCATTAGAATCCCTCAATTTTTCATCCTTTGTAATTACATATTTATCCATAGACAATATCTACTCCTTGTGAGATCCTTTTTTTAATAACTTCCTATGTGATCTCTAGAGTTGTTTAGTGGGATCTTTGGCAATTTGTTTCCCCAGTTCATCCATTTAAGGAAGTTATTGTTGAAAAATTCTTTCATACTTTGCATACCTCCATAAAATCATAATAATAACTTAGTGATGGGGGACTTTTCCTTTCCCTTTTTATCTCCAACATCAAAATTTTCATTGAGCACAAAATATAGTAGGGGATGCTGACCCAAGATTGATGTTTAAGTAAATTTATAAAAATAAAATTGAACACTTGAAAAACATTATGCATGCCATCAAGAGTAATGAATTTATGACTTATTTATCCACAAAATGAAAAGGATGATGGATTTAATTTCTAAGGAAGCCATCTTCGAATGGAATGAGGATCTCCCCTTTAGAAAATAAATTATTGACTTCATCCTTTATGTCTTTATTACTTTTATAGAATTTTTTGCCTTTCGTTTACATACCTAATACATTCCATATAAGTTCCTCTATGAATTCAAATTTAATTTCATACATATTAATTGTCGTATCTTCCCACCCTTCCTTAAAAATTTTGGAGACATGAGTATCATAATTTTCTACTTTCTATAAAAAATTCCTAAAACCACCAGCCTTTATAATCTCCCATAAGAACAAGCCACTTTCTAAGGTCTCCACTAATTAAGGTTCAAACCTAGAGAGGTATTGATATATATTCATGGGGATAATTATTCAACAACATCCATCAACTCATTATCTATCCAACTAGTCACATGCACTTGGTGGCTTGTTCTTGATTATCCTTTCTTAAAACTAGTTTCCTCTTCTTTCTCAATATGCTTTATGGTATCCTTGATTATCTAATATTATCATGGAATATTTAAGTCATTATTAATGTTTTTATATTTATCATATGGATCACACCTTCAATCCATACATCATACATTCATTTACCAGACAATCTCAACTTTACACCTTCATTAGCTTCTACTAGGCACCATCACTTTGGTATTAAGAACCACAACTTGATTTAAGTTAAAATATTTTAATTAAAATGTTGTAATGGTATTAAATGATGAAAAAATATCTATATTAACCTCTTAAAATTTCCCAAACAAACCTCACCTTGCACTTCCTCACCCAAGACTCACTATATTCTTTTAAGGCGTGTAGCGACTTTTTTAGCATTTCTCATTTTTGGGAGAAACTAAATAGCCTAATAAATAAAATAAATACATTTACAAGGATGGTTTTTTGATATTAAAATTTCTCTTGACACAAATACAAAGACACTAAGTACTTGCTTGTTTAATCATTCCCTCAATTAGCCCTCTAAATGAACAAATTTCCTTAGTTTGAGTAATGTATAGACAACCAATATAAAATAATATCTTTTTGATACCATTTTTCCTCATTAAACTTATAAAATAATCTTTTTAACGTTTTAATCTATGTTTTTCACTTTTCCTTATTTATCCTATCACCCACTAGGTCTCTTAGGTTTCATTCACTCCTACAAGCTTAATAGACCATTGTATACAGTCCTTCCAAATTTAATTATTTGAAAATATTAAATATAATATAATTTTAACCCTAAATAATTTTTTTTGGTTGTTTTTTAGGGTTTAATATCTTATAATCCTCAAAACCCTAAATCTTAGGTTTCCCAGACCTACACAGGGATGAGGGAACATTAAACTCCATATATTTTCTTGCACAACATTTCAAGGGATGAAATAAATTACAAAAGATATTTTTTTCTCCATATGAAACTATCCCCAAGGGTGAGACACCATATTTCTTCTTCTTTTCTCTTACCATCATCAAAATATAAATTTTTGAGACCTAATTAGGATTGTATCAATAGGTTATGCACATTTATGAGTTACAAAGGTTCTTTCAGAAGGTATTATTCAAATTAAACAAATTTATTAAACCTATATTAGTAAATAAGAGTCATTAGAGTCAAAATCATATGCATACTTATAACAAATCTCCATTTTTACTTTTTTGACTATGCATAATAATGTAACCTACAAGTTTGTGGTAGCAGTAGGGCTTATTTCTTCCAATTTAAAGGTTACCACAATGTGATAAATGACATCATTACTTTAATTACTAAGGTTTAAACCTTTTAAAATAATACATTAAATAATATTATTAATAAATATATAAATGACTCTTTGTTTCACTTACAATGAAATTGTTCACTTAGAACATGGTACTGGCAGCACTAGTAACATTTATGACTCCAACTAGTTATTGAACATTTTAATTTAAACATTTGTTATACAAGGACCTCCATTTACATCATAAAAATTATCATATGTGATTAAAGATTTGTCACTCTTAATACAAACCAACAAACTGAGTTTTAACACTATCAATTTTGACATGCAAGAACATAATTCTTCAAAACTGAGTAGTTGCCTATTAATTCTCATTCTAAAATGCCATCACCATTAAAAAAAAGGTTATATGAATACATTTTAGACTAAAAATTGATGATCCATCCTTACTCTCATATCAATACTCTCCAAACCCAACTAAACTCCTTTCACATGACTACTACCCTACACATATGTCTCTATCCTACAAGATTTATGAATATATTTATTTGTGATATTAAATGCCTATAAAATTAACATAATCATAATAGAGTAATAATACCTTACATGAGAGAAAAGTTACATAACAACAATTTTTCATTATTCATTTGAAATAACAATTAATACAACATAGTCTATTAATGGATTATAAGGATTTACCCATATTTGAGAGGTTTAAATCAATTGTCCATTTGGACCATGTTTTCCTTTGTTGGAGATTTTTATCCTCTCCTCTCTCCATACTCTCCTACGCCATCTCTCTCCTACAAAATGACTTTTTCCACTCTATTTCAATGTAGACTCTTAGGTTGGTTACACCAACCTCTTTTCCATAACTACCTCCAATGTACAAGGGTGACTAATCTTGTCTTTTGCTTGTTTATATCTTAATGACTTATGGTGATAGAGGGTCAAATATTCCTTTCTTGATTTTATAAACCCACTTGACTCATCTAAACATTAAAAATATCCAAATGACCCTTCTAGAATCATTTTGAATATTTGAATTTTTAAATTCTCAGTTTTGGATGAAAACTCCAAACAACCTAAGACTTAATCTTATGACTCCTAGGGACTTATAATGATCTCAAATACATGACATAGACCTTAAAAGATCTATTTACACACATTAACACTCAAAACTTGACCAATTTGACTCCTTAAATCCAAAATAAAAAATTAATGTCTTCTTGCCTTGATGTTCCTGCATCATACTCCCTATGAGGGATAAAAAATGTGAGCGTCAATATTTATTTCTTGCCTTCCAATTTATCATTTTAGGTTACTTCATCGTTGTTTGAATTTTGATTTAACAACTTTGAGAATTTGGGGTTTTATTCCTAATTTAGCTAAAGGGTCTAAATTTATAAATTAGTAAATAACATTTGGAAAATAATCTACTAAGTTGTGAAATTTATTTGTAGTTAGATATTTTATAAAAATAGTAATAAGAGGGAGAAAATAAGACTTAGCTTAAACTATGCTGATCTAATTGAGACAGGATCTGATATTCACTATGTGGGCCTAAGACACTATTGTAAACATGATTATAACTTTTATTTTTTGATTGGATAATAGAATCTAAAGTGGATAGGATTTCCAGCGACACTATAGTCCTCGTCCAATACTATTATCGTAAAGATCTAAGCTTTCTAGGTTTTGTTTGGCAAGTCTATGTGACCTTGTCTCTAAAGTTTCAATAGCTGAAATTTTTTAGAGATCCCTATAGAGAATATTTTCTCTTCAACCCCTATATTATATTATAATTTTACCAATTTTTAACAAGAGGGGGGATTAGTGTGTGTAATACTTACTAGAGGTGGATCTACACCCCTTATGTGGGCACACTACCTACATACCAATAATGCACACTACCTACATACCAATACTCGAAAGAGTGATCAAGCCATATATAGTTCTCCCTTTGAAATTTATTTTTGAAATTATGATATGAGAATTCAATGAAATGATAAACTAGGTGTGTTTGAGAAGACTAAGTACTAGTTTCAGGATTCAAATAAGGCATAAATAGTATTAGATGGTTGTATGCAGAGAATAGGAAAATGTACTTGAGTAGTCTTTCTTGTATTCTTGTTTGCTTTGTGATATTTTCCAACCCTTTCCAAATGATCTTTGAATGGGATTTTATATGTATTTATTTTTCATGGGTTTAATGTGCACACATTAGGCTAACAAGAAGAAGGATGGGGAACCAGAAGAAATTGACCATTGGGTCAAAAAATGAGCTTGAACAATAGTGTTGAAAGTAGACAAGTGTGGCACCAATGCTATATTCCTAATGTGGCACTATTATCCTAAGTATACATGATCTAATAGGATGTATTGTTCATGAAAAGAGGGTCCTAGATCAGCTAGGATCAAGTCCAAGAGGATATGAATGATTGAGAATCAGTGAAAATAACCATGTGAGGGTCACGAGAGAAAGCAAGTGGGATTTATGGATTAAGAGTCATAATCCACACTCAAGTTACCAATTTTGTATTTTTAAACAACTAAATTTATCCCCCATTTAATCTAGTAATGCAACAAATAAAAATAATAGGATAAAGGAAAAATATAAAGCATACCATAACATACCTACAACGGTGAAGCTCTTGAAGTTGTATGATGTTGGGTTATGCATAGAGAGAGCACACTTTAAAGTGTGAGTTTGAAATAAAAAAAGGAGTATATAAGTTCTTACTAGATACACTATATATAAAATAAGAACGTACAAATTTGGATAAGAATAAGGAAGAGAAAGGAATGAATACACCTCTTTGGGTATGTGGACTAGTACAAAACCTATTGTTATGTTGAGTAATGTTGGATGATGTTGTACAAATATTAATATCATGAATGGAGTTGAGTGCTCAATTCCTCAAAAAGTGGCTCAAGAATGTAAATACTAAGCCTTTGTATCCATATTCACCCACTAAGTGAAGCTAGGTGTTCATGTGTGTGTTTATCAATGTTTGGACTATGTGTCCAATCCATCTAAATAGGTCACTCAGAAATATAATGGCTAGCTAGTCCTTTGGCTCAATTGTTACCCCATGAAATAAATATGTAAACTAATATCAGTATGAAATATATGTTATATGGTATTGATCTTGAAGCTCATCAATGTAATATGATCTAACAATGTTGGTGTGGATATTCAAATGTATGCTAGAAACTAGGCCACTCTTGGCCACTCTAAAAGATGGGGATTAGGCTTATATGAAAGTCACTATGAAACTAAGAATCTAGCTTATTTAGAATCCACTTGAGAACTTAGGAAGTTGTTAATGTGGAGGGTAACCTTGTATGAAAGCCACTCTAAAATGATTCTAACCACCTACAAATGGAATAAGGTAAGTAAATACTAAGAATGTCTAGATAATGTTTAACTAGGAAAGAAAAAGAAACAAATCTACCATGCACATTTCCCCTAATCACTGATGTTTGGAACTTGGATTCTAATCTTGAAGTTATACGAACTACCATATCTGAAACTAGAATTGAGATACATCATGCCATGCATGATTCCCCCTATATCTATATTCTCTAAGAAGAATGTGTACTAAAATTATTGATTCTAAACTAGTCTGGATATGTAAAACTATAGATAAACCTAATTTTTTTCTTTCTTCTATAAATTATGGTTTTTATTCTATATAGATAGGATGACTAGAATGGATAGTGGCACCATTGTGGTTGTAGTCTGCTATTGACACTATTGTCCTAGGCTAAATATGATGATTGTTATAGATTATTCATTATTTTCTTGGTCTATTTTGATTGGTTTGATGTATGGTTGTTATTTTGAATGTTCTAAAAATAGATTTTTTAGTTGATATGATATTTGATCTCTATGATAAAACCCCTATTTGTTGGCCCCTCTTCTAAGGATAGGAATGGAGACCTTGCAATGACTTCCCTCAGAAGAAAGAGCCCTAAAAATGTGTTATGTTACAAAATATATGATATATAATGGATAATTGACAAGATATCTAAGGATATAGCATGGTTTGTATTAAGGGATTATTAGATCAATAGAGGTATGCCTAGATTGATATAATAATGTAAAATCATATTCAATGTACTAAACTAAAACTGGAAGTGTTAGTTATTAATTATTATTTATCATGGAGGGATGGAGCATGATTTCCATCTTGGCATCTAAGAATAAATATAATGCATGATTTAGATCATGGAATTACAAATAATTGAAAGTAATCAAACAACAAACACACAAGGCAAGAAGTAAGAATCATAAATCAGTGGCCAAGGGGCTAAGTAAACAAGGGACATGGGCACATGTCACTTAAACTATAAATGAAGCATAGAAAGCATTTTAAAATTCCACATAGACATATATTTGAAATAAGTAAATTAGCATGAAATCAGTAATCACATATAAAATAATAGGCAAGGGACATTGGAAAATGTCCAAAGTCACACACATGAATAGAAGCAAAGGACATTGGCAAATTCCCTAAGGTACATACCAATAATAAGTAAGAATTGAGAATGCAATCACATAAATCTATGTTAAGCAAGAAGATAAAACATGTAAATATTGGAAAATACAAACACATATAACTAATTAAAGCATGAGTGAAAGTATCCGAGACATTTTAATACAAAAGTAAGTATATGTAAAGAAATACACAACTGCTAAATACTAGTGAGTGTCGATAAAGTAATCTGCATAATCTAGTAAATAATGTACATCAACATGATAACTAGTGTGGTGTAGAAATGACATAACTTAGATGGTGTAGTCATGTATAAGATGCAAAAATGGGGAAGATATATCAATGTGTGTCTCACATGCAGTAGTAGGATTCCCCCTCAATGAGTAGAGTGAAGCAATCAAGGGTCCAAAATTCAATGCACACACTCAAAGAAGATCAAGTGAAGCATGGTAATGTAAATAAATCAACAAATAATAGCATGAAACAAGAAATGTAAGTCTAACTTAGTAGTATAAATTTAAAGCATGGAGAATGTATACAATCAGGATGTTTTTGTGTTTGTGACATGTTTGAATGTTTTTGGATTTTGAAATTTTGTATTATATTTTGTATTTCCAAAATGTTATATTATTTTTGTATTTTGAGAATATATGAGATATGTACAATCAATCATAGGGAAATTATGTATAATCAGGCATAGGAGATTATGTACAAGTTAAGAAAGAAATGATGTAGAAATATATGCATATATTTACATAATGACATAAAGGATTAGGATAGAAGGGGTAAAGGGTCCAAGGATGGAGCTTGGTAGGGATGAAACTGGAGGAAGGGATCATGGCCATCATTAAATGCCTCAAGATCATCATCATAGGTATTATCATATGCTATAGATGCTATGTATAAGTCTCCATCCTATTGAAGGTGAGTTGAGGGTTACTTTGGTGATGGAAATATGGATTCTCCTCTTGGATGTTTGAATCTAGTAATTGATTGCTTCAATGGAAGTGGTGGAGCTGGTGTTAGTGGTATTGTAATGTAAATAATGTCTTGAACTTGTAGTTTATCTAATCTCTTCTATAAATTTATACATGAGTTTATATCATGGACTATGACCTTATGAAAAAGACAAAATAGAAAACCATCTTGCTGTGATAATATTATAATAGATCTATGTTGTACTATAGGTAAGGTAATTAATCCATAATCAAGTAACATATATAATATAATGTGTGATTGATGTTGTGTGTTACTTATCTAAATTCGAAATGGCTGGCTCTATATCCATAGAGGTAACCATGTGAACTTTATATGTTGAGTGATCTATTTGTAGTTGCAAATGTGATGTAATTTTGTAGTTATAGTGCAAGATGATACAAGTGATGTAAGATGTGTAATGAGATATCTAGAATCATCTCAATACTCACCTAGGCCTACAAGTGTAAATCTCAATCAACATAAATAATCATATATAAGTGTGGGTGTCATATCATCATCTAAAGAATCTTAAGAATTTGTATAAACATTGTGTACATATGGTAACTCAGAATTTACCATAAGGGGTAACTATGATATAGGATTCTCCTAAATTGTAGTAGGACAAGATAGTGTTGTTGTGATAGTATCTTTAATTGATGGATTAACTATATCTATAAAATAAACTCATACTATTGGAACTACTATCAGTGAATGTATAATTATAATAGCTATAGGGATCATGACTGATGGAGTAGTTGGAATGATTGAAGCTAATATGACTAGTTAAATATCTAGAGTTGAGGACACAACTGTAAGTGGAAGAATACAAGAAGTGATAGTCTTTCCAACCTCATATGTATGTAACTAATCAAGAGAAATATAATGAGCTATTTGATAAACTATGAGATGAGGTGTCCCATCTGGTGAAATAGTTGAAGTTGAATCTATAGTTCATTAATATCTAAATGGTTGGTTATCTACTAGACATGTATAAAGGTATCCTTCTTGGATAAACTTAAAACATAGATGAAGAGTGGAAGGAACTACCCCCATATCATTTATCTAGGGTCATCTAAGTAAAAGATTATAATGAAGAGGATTGGGCATGACCTAGAACTATTTAGAGAGGGTTTTGGGTCCTACTATGATATCCAAAGTAATGGTGCCCAAGGTCTATCATGGTATATCATCAAATCCTCATATATTCTTTTATGATTTTTTCATGGATGCCATATCTACACCCATAGTCTGTAAGAATGTGATATCACATATACTATGTTTGAAACCACTATCAATTAGAACTCTCTTTACTATGTTGGTTTTGACTAGAAATTGTATGAACAGTGGTAGAGTTTTATATAATAATTATATGAGAAGGCAAGACCTCACTATCAAAATAAATTGCATGTTCTATGGTTTTTAAAGTGTTGACCATTGATGAAAAATAAGAAGGCTCTAAATCAAGTGGCATAGAAGTCTCATTGAGATTTTGGTAAAGAATGTATTTAAACACATTGGCTTTCTAAAGTAGTTATAATATGGAAATCTTAGCTAGAGTATTTCTCAACTGATCAACAATATTATATGCCTTGTACAGATCTACTTGTGCAAGTGGGTTGGGCCTAGGATAGGAAATAATAGCAGGGTGGCAAGGCTCCTAACTAAGTTGAGGAGGCATAGTGGCACATTGATTAATAACTCTAACTAAATTATCTACTATCTTTATAAAAATAGTAGTAGCTACAGGAGGAGAGAAAAGATAATCGATAAGTCAAGGTGGTAGAGGGATAAAGGGTGTTAATTGGGATCTCTTGTGATGGATAATGACTTGGGGAAGATTGAAATAGACAATGAAACATGACTTAGCATGGGGTAGAGGACTCAAGGGAGGCAATGCAAGATATATCTTAACATGTTTAATAATAAATTTATTAACATCATCTCATATTATGAAAATTAAGCATAAAATGCAAAGAATAAAGCTTTGTATTATCATATAATAACTTCATCACTCATGTTGTTTTATTAATTTAAAAAATTAGGTGTTTAATTCTTGAGTAATAAAGGTCTGTAATATGGGGAGAATTATAGTTTTATGTAGTAAACTATTGGTTTATGTTAATTTGATCAACTTAACCTACATAGGAAAAGAGAAGACAAAGAAAGATTAACTTAACTAATTTTATACTAAAACTGATGATTATAAATCTAGAATTAGAGGAGCAAGATTGGGATAGTGTCTAAATTATTGATCTAGTCTCTATTTTTTGATTAGATAGGAGAACTAAAAATAGGACACCTTGGTGTTTGGCAGTATAGTACTTTCATAGCACTATTTTCCTTAGGCTAAAATATTTTTTGGTTCTATTCATCTGCTCAGTATGACTATGCACACCAAATTTTAGTTCATAGAAGTCATTAGAGATTGATGGAGGTCTATTTCAATCTAAAATAACTATATTAATCAACATAAATTAAAACAACAAAGAAAATTAAATCACAAGAGGGAAAATTTGGGTTATGTGAATAATGATTGCATAATCAAGAACCCCTATTATTCTAATTGTTGCCTACATTAACCCTCAAGCTAGGATCTTAGATATAATGTAGTTATCCCTTAGGGAATATGCATAATTAAACCACATGATTGATGCAATAATTAATTTCACATAGGCTCTTCCTTGATCAGGCATCCAAGTCTATGTGTGATACAAATAATTGAAGCTATACTATTGATTGATTTTATTAAGTCTAATGTGCTAAAATAGTAAGTGATACCTATAAAATGCCTTGTATAGTCCTTTATATACGAGACTCATTATTTCAAATTTGGGAGCTTTATTTACATTTGGATAACATTAAAAAACTTAAGAATGAAGGAAATAAAATGGATAAGACTCATCCTAAAAAATAAACTGACTATTAGAACCAAAATTATGCTTAGATAATAACACCAAAAAATAGACACCCTGGGTTTTAGCATTGTAGTCCTATTTGGGTGCTATTGTCTAGGGGGTGTGGGACCTAGGGGAATGGGTTTGGGTATATAATAGGTGCTTGGGCCTAAAAATATTAAAGTCCACAAAGCTATGGCTGAGTAGGAATAAGCAAAGAGATGTCTAAGGAATATAGTAAGACCAAGACAACTTAGATAAAAGGACTTGGCTAAATGTGAATAAAAACTCATATTATCTAGTTAGAGTCTCCTATGAAAGTAATATGAAAAGACATAATATTTGTGTTTTATTGACTAATTTGGGATTCATATATTCCCCTACTTTAATCTAGTGACGTAATGAAATTAAGTACTAGAGTAAAAGAAAGAAAGATGTGTACCTAAACTTACTTGTGTGAAGGTAAGTGTGATGAAAAAGGTCCAACTTTCTAGATAGGGAAGTGTATGAAGAATAGAAATAATTATTTGAAAAAGAAGGAATCCCTAAAATAGATGACCCTTGTACTGAATCTAAATAGTTCTTGGAGAAATAAGGAATCCTTGTAATAGATTTCCCCCTATAATAAATCTGAATAGTGCCTAGATAATGAAGGAATCCTTGTAATAGATGCCCCTGTACTAAATATGAATAATGTCTAGAGAAAAAATAAATCCCTATAATAGATGCCCCCTATACTAAATCTAAATAATCTAAACTAGATTTGAGAAGTGCTTAAAGGTCCAAGACCAATGCCTATCCTCTATCCCACACAAAATCTTAGGTCTAAGTCTGAGTAATACTATGGACCAATCACTACAAATGATTGTACGATCTGACCTGGTGACATCCTAAGTAATGCCTAGGTATAAACTAAAAATATTGGTAAAATGTATAAGAAGAAGATGGCATGTCCTACCATCCTAATCTTTATAATCTTGGAAGATGGAGGATATGAACATTTGTGTTATGCCCCCAAATTTGATATGTGAGTGATGCATATAGAAAATATAGAAATATATATAACCACATGTGATATGATCTATCGTGTCATGTCTCATGTGTAAAAATGGAAATAAAAAATAATGTGATCTATGTTATTCATATAACCTACTATCTAGTATGTAACTATGGCATGCTATATGAATCTGTATACATGAAACATGTAGTAATGTACATAACCTTAAATCTAGTATTTCGATAGTTTGTATATCTATAAAATTAAGGTATATCCCTCTAAATTTCCTTAGTAATGTTGAGTGACCTACTAAAATCTGAATCATTATATATTCCTGAGTTGAGTAATGCTAAGTGACCCATATAATATAAACCACTATATAATCTTGACCAATCTGAGCTGAGTAATGCTAATAATCTAAATACTAAAAGTGTAAAAACTATGTTGAGTGTCCCATGTAGAATGAATCACTATATGTTTTAACTGATCTGAGCTAAATATGATAATTTAACTGCTAGCGGTGTGATAACCATGGTGTATCCATATATGAGAGTGGATAGGTGTAGGAATAGGAATAGTAAGAATGATGCCCCCCTTTTAGGGAGAGGTATGAAATTTGAGATAAAGGAGGTTGAGCCAAAAGTGAAGACAAGTGGTAGATTGAGTAGGAACCTAGTTGGAATTTATTGAATGGAATTTGAAATGTTGATTGCTTTGATTTAGACTGAGAATGGGATTACTTAGGAGTGAAATGTGTCTTTCATTGGCTAGGATCGAAGCTTGTGTCTATGCATAGTAGAGATATAATGATGTTCATGCCATGGTAGGTAAATTGGATACTAATTGATTGATTGGAGTGAAAGGTTGATTGATTGAATAGGCTAGGTTGTTTGAATGTTTTTAATGAATGTTTGATTGGAGAGGACTAAGTTGTACGAAAGTTGAAATAAGTGCTTGATTGTTGAGGACCAATTTATGTATCTAGGTATAAGATAGGTGGAGAGATGTATGTGTAATGGTAGTAAAATGATGTAGTAAGAAAGTAGGGGCTATGTGATATCTAAGGTATGGTTATCATGATTTTGTAGAACAAAATGGTTTGTAAAATAGAGCTACAGAGCTCAAGTTATTGGTAAAAGAGCACTTTGATTTAAATGAAAAAGTGGTTTGATATAGGAAAATTTGATTGAATATTGATTCATTTATGCATTGACTAGTTTGAGAGTTCAAGCTCTAGAATTAGATCACTAAAATTTGACTTGATTTAAACAATTGGTAGCCCAGATTGAGGATAGTGGAGAGATTACCTTGGTAAGTAGCTAAATATATGTTTTAGGCTTGTTTGTGAATCAAATTTTCATGATTTTGAGCTATTTTTGAGCATTTTAGGAAATTTTGACTAGGTTCAGTGCTCCTATCCTACATTTAGTGCTATTATCTAGGATCCAACACTATTATTTAGGTTTTAGTGATCCTATCTGGCATTATTGTCTTATACCGAATGTTGTTATCCTAGAGGCTAGATTTTTGGGGCTGAAGCTTGGTTTAGATGTTGTACTATCATTTGGAAATTTGTTTTGGTATGGTGAACTGATGTAGTTGCTATTTACTAATATTTTTGACTTGTAATCTATTATTATTGAGCTTGGATTTTTATTTGGACTAGTTAACTGATACATGTTATGTTTTATTATTATGTAGGGTGAGGTATGAGTGAGAGAGTTTCATATAGGCCAAATAATGGAGATTCTGAGGTTATTGCCTTTATCAACTGATGAACATGTTATTATAGATAGGGTTGGGTTGGGTCATGTATGTGTTCTTGGTATAGTGAAGTGGGATAGATATTTGATCACCACCTTTTATGAGAGGTGGAATGCTAATACATGTACATTCTAGCTTCCTATAGGTGAGATTTTTATGACCTTGGAGGATGTGTATTAGATTCTACATTTACTACTCAGTGGATGATGAGTATATTTTCAAGATGATAGAGATGTAGATGCCATTAATCATACATCTAGATACTTTGTAAGGGTGCCTGTAAGTACACATCAAAGAGGTAGTGACAATGATATATTAATATCGATTATTGTGCAATCAAGTGTTCTACATCTATCGAAGTGGTTGGCTATTTTATAAGATTCTTTTGTTGCTATGGATGATAGTGGAGTATCTATCACTTATATGATGTATAGAGTAGTTTAAAGCATTGAGATGTATGGTATTGTGTTTTCCTAGGCGAAAAATATGCTTGCCTATTTATACAAAGAATTATATAGGTTCACACAAGATTCCTTCAGTGATGGTGTGGGTGTAGCCACTTTAATACATTATTGGGATTATGAGTGCATAGTAGTTTTGTAGTTAATTGAATTGCCAAGGGTAAGTTGGGCATATCCACAACCATTTTGGAAGTGATCGATGAGTAATTTGGCTATTTGATCTCTTAGGATGGATCATTATAAGAGGTTTATAGATATTCTAGTGGATGATGATATCAAATGGAAGCCCTATAGAGGATTTCATAGATGACTAGATGATGGAGAGTAGCTATGGTACATGAGAGTGAGTTTTTGATTACATGATCATTGGTCTAGATTTTATGAGCACTTTTAGTATGAGCATGTGACTAAGCATTTTAGAGTTTGATAGGATGTTCCTCCTATACCATGGGTATGGTTGAGGAATGCATGAGTATCAACAAGAGTAGGGGCTCATAGGAGACCTACTAAGGTTTAGTTGGCACTATTATCTATGAATGCACAAGATGTGGTGATAGATATTCTTAAAGTAGATGATGTGGGATTTATTAAGGTATATAATTCATGGTGGTCTAGGCATCAATGGGATCCATTATATCTTTTATATGGATTGGATGTTCCTATATATGAGGATCCTCAATTGATCTAGATAATGGGAGGTAATCAGTGATTGGAGTTTACATTATACCTATGTTTATGATTTAGTTTGAATTTTTAAATATGTATCTCATGCATTGTTGTAATTATAATGTGTGTAGGTGGGGTGGGATGTGTATAGGGTGAGGCACATGTTGGGGTTAGTGGTGGGGACGATGTGTTTTGGGAGACTATAATTGAGTCTACACTATGCGAGCTTACATGACATGTTATTGATGATGTTGTGGAGGAGGGTTTGATAGAGAGAGAGACTATCATGGCTCATGTTTATGCTAATTTTTTTGACTAGGATGATATATCTACAAATGCATATGTTAAGGTAATGGGAGAGAGATGAGCTAAGAACTAAGGAAGATAGGCATAAGATGCCTCCTCTTGATTATAGATGTGTGAGTTTAAAGATTGTGGATGATTATTGGATCTTCAATAGCAACATGTAGACTTACATGAGACATATGGTCATTTGTTGGAGAGACATAATCAGTGCAAGAGGCATTCAAGAGTCTAAAGAGGTGCAGAGTCATCAAGTACTAAACAAGATTATGAGATTAGTACCAGAGGAGAGAGTGAAATCAAGAGTGAGGGCATGACCATTATTTACGATTGACTATATTTTGATATGCTATGTACTTATAAACCTAGTTATATGTATGGATGTTGGTTTGATTTTGAACTTTTGTTTATTTGTGTTATGGATTATGGAATATATTTATATTGTAATATTTTGATTTTGAAATAGTTAATTTTATGTTGATGTTGAATTTGTATATGCTTGGCAAATGGTACATGGGGTATGTGACATGATTATTTTGATATCTTTAGATAGAGAGCATTTGGGATGCAATATAAATGTTCATGATATGCTTGGATATGTTTTTTAGGTTTGATTTCTGATTATATGTAGGCAAAGAATTATTGGTTTTTATAATTGATAAAATTGTTTGGATAAGTTGATGTGAGAATTGTAGAAGGGTTTGGATAAGTTTGATTTGGTAATATCTAGATTAGATAGTCTAGTTTTGCTTAGGGATGGTTGTATAAAATCAAGAATGTTTGTTGTTAATAGGTGGGGATGTAATATAGTAAAAAGTGCATATTACTTCCCTGAGAGTGGCTAAAGAATACAAAGGTTGGATATACATTTGGCTCCATCATTGCCATGTTAAGTGATTTTATGAACTAAGGCTGAAATGAATATATGATGCATCACACTATGCTATATAAATATATGAACCCTACCAACTGAGTGAACAAGTGCCCATACTATTCATGCTATGTAAGAATGTGCTCTATAGATGATATTGTCTACTATGAATAAGGCTCATCTATCTGTAACTGAATACCCTATGGCTTCTATTTTTATGTATGTGAATGTACAATATGTTGAGATGTAGCTAAAACCTATGTTGAGGGCTCATTTAATCTTAATCATAAAGAGTTATTATGTGACATAGGATGCTAAAAACTTTCTTGTAGTGAATATCTCTATGGAATATTATTGTATTGTGATGCTTGTGATTCTGTTGTATATGTATATGGAATTGCATTATGTATACCTATTGGTTGAATATTCTCTCTTCAACTAATTGAAGGCAAAATGGTTATATCATCCATAGTGTAATGAGATAAATCTCTCCTCTTAGCAAGGGGAAGTTCCCTATAAACTATCATAAACTAATTTAAACTAAA
This sequence comes from Torreya grandis, assembly GCA_037957365.1. NCBI lineage: Eukaryota > Viridiplantae > Streptophyta > Pinopsida > Cupressales > Taxaceae > Torreya > Torreya grandis. Next base: position 3,701,302 of record JARHVA010001083.1, read on the forward strand.
TACTAACTCAGGAGTGAGACCATATCATCCATTTCTCTTTTTTTAGAAATGATGTTTAAAAAATAAAAGAACACTTTCTTGATATTAACTGAAAGACCAATAAATCCATGAGATCAAAAAGTCTTTCATTGCTTCTTTTGCTGATTTAAAACTTAGGACATAGTAGAATGAGGTGTAGCCCAAAGTCTTCACTGAAAAATATGACAAAATATATGATCACAAAAGATAATATTAGTTCAAAGCCTTTCCAATATCCTTTACTTTAAAATAATAAATCACAAAATATAGATAATTGTTGTAGCACAAAGTCTCCACAATTAAGTTTAGAACATTTCCTGGATTATTTTCACTCACACTACTATTTAATCAAATAGATAAGATCATATTAGGAAAAGGATGTAAGAACAATTTCCAATACAACACAAGTTATTTCAACAAAAAGTTTGAAATATCACTTGATTTCTCATTCACTTGATAAAATTTGATTTACAATTTGAACTCAAAGTCTCAAAATGCTCTTCAATTTGGTAAAGTTTCATTTTCGTAACTAAAAATATCCTTTTTACTATAGAGTCCCTATTTATTTATAGGGAGAGGCCTTTAGAAATTTTAGGGAAAAACCTAACTACTTTGACCTATTAAAAAATATGAGTCCTTATTGACTTGGGACTTACTATTTTTTTACATGTAATTATATATGAAAAAAGTGCTTGTAAATATGTCCAAAATTATTTAAAAATTACATCTAAAAAAATAAAAATAAACTAAGGGAAAAATTTACTTCAATTTGTATCACCATTTTTCTTCATGTGACCATCATACATAGTGAAAGCTACTTGTATCCTGATACTATTTGGACTAATAGTGTTCCTGAAAATCATTTTAGCTCTAACTATGGCATCTCTTACTATGGTGACTAATTTCACATGACTAGTTAACCTGGTTTTTAGATTATCCAAATTTAACTGATTGTCTAGAATATTATCCATAGAGGCTATGGAAAATGTTTTATCTTCAAATAATTTATGGAACATATCTTCAAATTCCTAAATCGTTTCTTCTACAGAGAAGAGTTGGTTATCTTGTGATTCAAGCTTGCAAGGTAGCTCCTCCAATTTATGCAAAAGACTGACACCACTTTGTTCACTGAGTTTCCTTGTAGTTTCAAGGTCATTGATCAAATATTTAAGTGAGCATATCTTATATGTCAATACCTCTTTATTTTTAGTATAAGAATCCTTATCAAGAATGATGCCAATTGATATTAGAGTGTATATTTTTAGTTTTCTCATATCCACCCATTTATCATGATTCTTTTCTATTCTTTCAATATCTTGAGAAATAACATCAATGAGATTAAGTTCTACTCTTATTTTCTGCATTTTATCTATCTTCTCATATAGCTTTGTAAGTAGGGAAATTCCTTGTGCATGCATTCTATCCAATTAATCTTCAAGTACTTTTCCTTTGAGATGAGCCGTTTCTACTTTCTAAATGATGGGGTATTCTACAAAAACAACTTCAAGATTTATTTCCTTTGAAATCAAACTAATTTTCCTTACCATTGTAGTCAACTATTCCACCATTAATTTGTAGTGATCTTTCATTTCTTTCTCCCTATCAATTATTTGACTCAGGATGTACATGGCTGATTACATATAATTTTTGGCATTTTCATGATTTATCTTGCCTAACTCAGATCTAGAGATTGATTAATCATTTATATCAAAAAATTCTCTGGTTACATCCTATGGAGGTCTTGAAATCTCTATAAATTTGTGTCCCTTGTCCCCAAGTATTTTTGAAAGAATCTTTGGCTTCTTCAGGGTCTTGGCTTTTACAAGCACCAGCCTATTAAAATCAAAGTCATCTAGAGAGATGGCTTGTTTCTTCCTTTTTGGTGAATAAGCTGAAAACCATGGTGGAAGCATAGGAGTACTCACATTAGGGTTTGTCCCCATTGTTGGCATCACCAGAGCTACACTTGCACTAGTAATGAAAATAATAGGTGGAGTGTTAGTAAAAACTACACCTTTTACAAAGTGACCAAAAGTTAAACTATCTCCAATATCAAAAGATGAGGAGGACAAGCAAGGAATAGACCCTAAGGAATGGAGAACATCTTCAAAAGTGGTTTGAGGGTTATCAAAAATTATTTTGGAAGGGGAGGGAGATTCAGAAGAGGAAATATTAATAAGAGAAATAGACAAAGGAGCTGCAACAGGTGTGTCGAGCAAGGGAGAAGAGACTACCATTTCTTGTTGTACATTCTCTTATGGGGAAAAATTTTCCTCTTCTTGTTGATCTATAGGCCTATCTTTAATCTCCATCTCTACCATTTCTAGTTCTTTGGTGCTCTATTTCTCAATTTCCATATCTTCTATTTCACACTCTTTTTCCATAGCTTTTGACTTCTTCATAACAAATATGATCTTAGGCTTATGTGGCTTGGAAGAAGAGGGAACACCACTTTTTTTCTTGGTCCTATTCTCCACCTTTCTTCTTGTTTCCTCTTAAATCTTAGTTTTTGACCCTATGAGGAATTATTTCAAAGCAATTCCCTTGTTTTCTAGCCAATTATTGGTGTTTACCAATATAGGTTCAAATCTTTTCCTCAAAGAGGTCAACTCTTTTTCAGACCATTAGATTGGAGGGAGAGGGGCATTAGCAACTTTTTTAGTATTATATCTTTCATTAATCAATTGACCATCATCCACTAGATTCTTAGGAATATCAGCAAATCCTAGATATTTAATCTATTCAAGAGATAACCTATTGTAGTCCAACTTCCTAACATCTTCTTTTATTCTCAAATCTACCTAAACATCTTCAACTATAGGTTCATGGAATTGGGTTTTCCTCTTGATTATGTCTTTCCTACCCCTGTAGTCAAAATTTGGTCTTCTCTTGAATTTATTTATAGTTACAAGTTGTATCTCTATTTCCATGACCCTAGCATTCACAATAGTTAATACTGAATAGCTCTCAATTTATATTGGGAACCTAAAATCAGGCTTCTTGAGCTCATCTATTTATTATGCATGATGATAATTTGTTTGCATAACTCCATGAAGACCAATTTATCTGAGGGGAATATTGGAAGCATATAAGGAAGACCTTGGATAAATCCAACCCTCAAGTATGAGAAAGAAGGAAACTGTAAGAAAATGCATACAAAATCATTTACTACTGACCAAGCCTCATCTGACACTCTTCTTTGTTTTAGTTGAGGATCAAAAAGACATAATAATACTATAAAGAAAACATCATTTACTCTCTTGAAATGATGAATAAAGCCTTTCAATGTTAATTGAGAATAGTATTGATACACAAGGATTACTCTCCTATCTCCTTCTGATGTTAGACTTGGAAATATTCTCATTGAAGCTATAATATACACCAAATAAGAAGTCATGTAGATCTTGAAGGTAGTGTATACCTTTGTCAATTGTTCATGCAAAGCATTTTTTATTTTCTCTCCCCAGAAGATGGGTTGTTTTCCTTGGATTATTATTTGGATGAAAGGATACATCCATTCATAAAATTGTGAGAAAGAGGGCAAACCTCTTATCCTAATAAGAAGAGTTATTATATCACTAGCTTATTCTATAAAGTCACTTCTAGGAAAACTCCATGGCCACCTTGACAAATTTGACATTGACGTCTTGAGCCATTTATTATTGATTACCTTCTTTTCCTTTTTAATATTTGTGTCATACTCTTTTTTGTGGTTCAATAAAACCAATCTTTATCACTTCTATAGCAAGAGGTCACATAAACACCTTATCAATGAATTTGAGGTCTAGTCTGATTATCACATTACCACTAGCATCCATCACAACCCTAGTATCTTTGTTATAAAACTATGCTCACTAAAGAATAAATTATGTGTTATGAGCTACCACTAGAAAAGAAGATTCAAAATGAATGTTAGTGTCAATTATCTTCTTCATTTTAGAGCTGGGATTGCTTGACTTGGTTCTCTCCACAAACTCGGCCATGTCCACATGACCCATCTTTTTATCTCTAATATCATGGAAATTAGAAGTAACTGAGGTGATTGGGAAAACACCTTGATATTTATACTTCACCACTTTTAACTTCTTGGAGATAACTTAGTCATCTGAATGAGTTATTACCAAAAGGATGTCAATGAAGAAAGAAGATCCATAGAAGAAACTACAATAAAAAGTCATGATCATGCAATTAGGGAAAATACTAGCAATCTGGGAAAATTACATGTCGATGATCATGACTATGGAAACATGCTTGAAAGGGATAAAGTGTGAGTAGGCCAAAAAATTCGAAGAAAGTTTGCTCAGAAAAACAAAATAAAAAATATCCCAGAGTTAGGAAAATTTAAGAGAATATTTGCATGGGTGGTGAAATTTGTCACCCTTGCATGTGAGGTATGTTGTTATATTTGCATCAGTGGCAAAATTCATTGATATCACATGTAATGAGGAAATTCAAGTGTTATGCAGAGGCAACAAATTTCACTGACATTTTAGATTGGTATGGTTTGTTATTGATGTTCAAGTTGTGGAATTCACCGCTATTGTAAGGATTGAGAGTAATGTTTGTGCAGAAATTTTTGCCACTAATACATATGGTAGGAGCTAGAGGTTTTTCATGTAAGTATGGTGGATTTCACCACCCATACATTCCTTCTTAAGAATATCTTAAAATACTTAAGCAATGAAAAATTTTGACTCTAATTTTAACTTGATCACCATAGGGACATGTGAAAGTGGTAAATTTAGCCATCAACATGGTGGTTTTTAGAAGATTATTTTCAACTAACATGTTAGGGGGAAAACTTGGTCAGGTTAAACCACTGATGATTCATCAAAAACCTAAGGCATGAATGAAGGTTGGCAGATTTCACTAGCAAGGATTGCTATGGCAAAATGATGAAGGAATAAGGGTTGATGACACCTAAGACAAATCAAAATGAAAATATTAATCTACAATAGAAATCACTCAAGAAATGAAACCCTAGAAGTTGAAAATAACTTACTTGGTAAGTTTAAAACCCTAAGCTTGGCGGCGGTGAATTTGAAATATTCCTCCATCACCACGGTCGAGTGGTTATGAAAAGTGGTCGAGGAAACTCTGATAAATGAAAAGATAAGAAAATACTAAAGAAAATAATGCTTTTAAAATATTGGAATAAGCCTTTAATGTTTAGCATGAGTGGCCATTAATGCCACTTGAAGTTCAATATCTTGCTTAGGTGGTGAAATTTGTCTCCCTGACACATGTCTAGCAATAACAACATACAATGGTAGTAAATTTCATTGCTTGAGCATGTGAAAAACAAAAACCATGTAAGAGTGGCAAAAAGTGCTGACCTTACACAAGGAAAAACAAAATTAACTAACACCCCTAAAAATGATCAAAGTTAATGTTTTGATTAGTTTATGACTACAACAAGTTTTATAATTTTCAAAAAATCATGGTGGGGGAATGTTATAAACTTTCCTAGGATGTCAAGAAAAATCACTTGAGATCAAGAGAATTTTCTCTTAATCAACAAACATAGAGTGTATATTATGAAATGAAAAGTTTCATAGGGGTTATCCACAAAATGAGCATAGCTGATTTTGGGAACAACAGCTAGCTCCAACTGGGGAACTTTCATCGATCAAACTTTGAAATTATCAAAGGGATAAGAATATATTCTTTAAGTGCCTTAATCCATGCCATTGGGCTACTAATTCAAGCTACCAAAAATAAAAATACACAAAAGACTCAAAAATAAATAAATAAAAAACATAAAAACTATACAAATGTACAAATGAACTTATCTAATACTTCAAGGATTGAAATGTTTTAGATGTTGCCCATTATTGGGTAGAAAGAATGGTGTTCCATTCTAATATTCTATCAAGAAGCTATTTCCACAAAAAAATTGATGAATGGTGAATGGAACTCTCCACAAGGAATCAAACTTATCATGCATTCCTTTTGGTTCTCTCCTCTTGTCCCACAACAAGACTTCATCTCTAATCTAAAACACATGAGTCCTTACTTTCTTGTCAAAGAGTTTTTTTTACCTAAATTTGATGCTCAGTGATATGGCTCACTACCACAGTTCATTTCAAAAGTTTGATCTTCTACTGCCTTTGCCAACTTTAGTACTGGTAATTCCAAGGTAATTGGTATATCTGCATTCAGAGCATATAGAAGTTGAAATGAAGATATACCTATTGCCCTTTTAGGGTTAATCTTGTCTACCCATAAATAATCAAACAATGCTTTACGCCAAGTTCTTTGATTCTCATCTACTAATTTCTTTATAATAGTAACCAGATTCTTGTTACTTGATTTTGCGTGACCATTTCCTCGTAGATAATAGTCAGAAGAGTAGGAAAGAATGATCCCATGCTTGTAGAAAAAAATATTAATCTCATGGTAAGAGAAACAAGTATCATTACCCACTACAATCTTGTTTAGAACTCCAGACTAGGAAATAATATTTTCCTTAAGGAAATTGCATACCACTTATGAAGTAGCATGCTTAACTGGGATGGCTTCCACCCACTTGGTAAAATAGTCTATCATGGTGAGAATTTAGTTGTGTCTAACACTTGATGGTGGGTTAACAACACCAATGAAGTTGATGCCCCATTTCTAAAAAAGTTTCTTCAATCACCATTGGCTTGAGAGGTAATGCAACCAACATAAGTTTCCCAATGAACTGTTGACATAAATCAAACCTACAAACCTAATTGTACGCATCTTGAAATAGTGTAGGCTAATAGTATTTGGCTCATAGAATATTGTGATCTATTATAAGTGTATAAAAATTTCCTCCATATGCCAAATTGTGAAATGACTTCAAAATTCTACTTTGTTGCACTTTATCCATGCAATGAAGAAATACTCCATCAAGGCTTCTTTTGTACAAACCATTATCCCAAATGATGTAGTTTGTAGCCTTTAAATTAATAGTACTTTTCTCTTTATAATATATATGGGTAGGAAACTCACCATAGGTAAGAAAATAATCAATATTTGAATACCACTCATCAGTAGTAGTGACAAAAAGAACTGTTGGCATGTCCTTAACTTTTGCTTCTTCATTCATTGTCTCTTTAGGTACATTATCATTAATCAATTGACATAAGACTCTTCCATGCACAAGATTAGTATGTTTGATATCAAGATCAAACTCTTGGATCTTAGCAATCTGATTTCCCCTTTTAGTGCCAAACTCCTGTTGAGTTAGAATAGACTTTACTATTGTGTCAGGAACCTTAACAATAGTATGTGAATTTAGGATGTAGAATTAGAAATGCTTTACTACCTTAACCATGGTATAAGCATGATTCTCTAGGTTCAAATATTTCAATTTGTGAGATTTGAGAGGACAATTTGTAAATGATATGGGATATTCCACATCTTCATTCTACTAAACCAGAATGGCTAAAAGTGTATGTTTAGAAGTGTAGCTATATACTATGAAATCTTTGGTATAGTCTGCATAAACAAGGACTAGAACATGAAAGATAAACTTCTTGATATCCTCAAATGCCACTTTGCCTTCTACAATCCAATAGAAAGTTGCCTTACCTTTCATCATGTTGAGGATGTGACAAGTTTTTTTTTGCAAATTTAGGAATGAACCTTCAAAGAAAATTCACCTTTTCAAAGAAAGAATGAACTACAATCTTACTAGTAGGTAGAGTAAGGCTTTGAATAGATTTGACTCTTTCTAAATCAATTTTAGTGCCTTCTAAAGATACAATGTGACTGAGAAGTTTACCTTCTATAACCCGAAAAAATAAGTTCTTAGGATTGAGAGAAATACCATTTTGCTGATAGCATTCCAACACTTGTCATAAATAGTGTGCATGATCATGGTGGTGTTTGGAGAAAATAGTCAAGTCATTAAGATACACCACAATGAACTTCCCTATCTTATCTCTGAAGGTAAGGTCTATTGCTCTCTACAATGTGGCACTAGCATTGAAAAGACCAAAAGGTAATCTTTGACATGTAAACGTGCCCCAAGGTGTAGTGAAAGTGATTTTATACTGGTCTTTTTTATTAACTTCCACTTGATTATACCTTGAAAAATAATCAAGCATCAACAACATTTCTGAACTAGTTACCATTTGTTAAACACAAAATATACTAAGAGGGGGGGTGAATCAGTATATTATCTTATAAAACTTTCCCTTAATCAAACATTTAAGATATGCAATAAAATTCAAACAATAAACATCACACAAGAAAGAGAAAGACACTAGATATAACGTGGAAACCTAATGTGGGAAAAACCATGAAGAATAATCTCAAATATATGAATGAGCACAAGCCCAAACAATATTCGCAAGCCAAACTTATAGGAGCACCATACCCCTTTACCAAGCACCACCCCAGCTACTATTCATGAGCACCAACCCATAGGGGCACCATACCCCTTTGCTGAGCACCAACCCAGCTGTTATTCATGAGCACCAACCCACATGAGCACCAACCACTTTGTGTATACCACACACCTATCTAATGTTGTTATATAAAGAAATGATAGTTTAATACAACATCTCTTTCCTCTCTCTCTCACCTTTGCTCTTCTAAGCTAGATATAGCAAATACAAATCATATTCAACTTTCACGGTTGCTCTTCTAAGCTAGATAATACAATATCAAATCAACCTCTTTCATTCATATATACAAATGGCTTCTCAAGCCTTTATTTATAGCTTTCCAAATGACCTTTGGCCTTCCCCCTTTGTGACCCTTCATTCCTCATGGAAAATGGTGCCAATCTTGGATAACCCTTCATATTCAAGCCTTTGAAAAGTCATGTGGTGACCCTTCATGACCAAAAACATCCTTCCCACTTTTGTCCTTATCTTTGGTGACTTTTCATATTCCTCAAAGTGTCCCTTCATGAGAAATTTTACCCTTACTCTTTTGTCTTCACTTGGTGACTCTTGGTATTCCCCAAGATGACTCTTCATGGGAAAATGCATCCCATCCTTCATTTGTCTTTACCCCATGACTCTTCAACTTCTCCATGGGCCCTTCTTTTGTCTCATATGCAACCAAAAATATATTCATTAATATTAAATAAATATTAACTCATATTAGCCAAGATATATTTATTACAAGCAACATTAAATGCAATGGGGCCTTTATCACCAATAATACTAGACCTTTGACATCAATGACAATATTTCCAACAATCTCCTCCTTTGTAATTGATGGCAACCTCAATCCTGAAACTACCACATCCTGTCACCTACACATACTATCATCTAAAAACATATAATAACTCCCCCTTACTATAGAAACATGTACTTGTACCTATTATTTTCCCCCTTTGACATCAATGGCAAAGGGCCTGCCTAAAACTAACACTTATCTCCCCTTCAACTGATGCTGAACCTCAATGGCAGTAAGTAAAGAAAATTACTCCCAACTTCTCTCACATATACTCAAATGTGTCTTTTGGTAGTGCCTTTATGAAAATATCTACAATCTACTCTGTAGTAGTAATATATTCCAACTTAACTTGTTGATCTGCAACCTGCTCTCTCAAGAAGTGATATCTAATGGGAATATGTTTTGTTCTTGAATGCATTACTAGATTTTTTGAAATATTTATAATACTTTTGTTATCACAAAAAATAGAAATAGGTTCATCATAATTTACCTTGATATATTCCAAAGTTTGCTTCATCCAAAACACTTGAGTACAACACAATATTGTTGCAATATAGTTTATTTCAGCTATAGAAAGTGATACTGAGTTCTGCTTCTTACTTAACCATGATACTAAGCTAACACCAAGGAAGAAATATCCTCCACTTGTACTCTTTCTATCATCTAAGCACCATGCCCAATCTAAATATGTATAAGTAACTAAAGTGAAATCTTTACCTATGGAATACCATAATCCATAATCCAATGTCCCTTTGATATATCTAAATATTCTTTTCACCAACTAAACATGACTATCTCTTGGAGATGACTGATATCTTGCAACCATACCTACTGCATGCATGATGTTTGGTCTCGATGTTGTCAAATATAAAAGACTACCAATCATAGATCTATACAAAGATTGATTTATAACATGTGAATCTTCATCCTTGCTCGCCTTATTTCCTATACACATAGGTGTGCCAATTGGTACACAATCCTCAAAACCAAATTTCTTCAACATTTCCTTGGCATATTTACTTTGAGATATAAAAATTACTTTATTTGATTGAAATATTTGTAATCCTAAGAAAAATGATAATTCTCCAAACATAGACATCTCAAATTATTTTTTCATTCTATCAAAAAACTCTTTTGTCAATCTTTTCAATATTTCCTCCAAAAATGATATCATCAACATAAACCACAATAATCAATTGATGCTCACCTTCTATTTTGATCTAAAGATTATTATCAGCAAATCCTCTCTTGAATCCTTGATCTTGCAGGTACTTATCAAGTCTTGCATACCAAGCCCTGGGAGCTTGTTTTAATCCATACAATGCTTTCTTCAATCTGCATACATGATTACTAATATTTGAGAGAATAAACCCCTCAAGCTGCTTAATGTAGACCTCTTCTTCAATATTCCCATTTAGGATGGCAGATTTGACATCCATCTAAAATACTCTAAAATTTTTAAATACTGCATATGCAATAAACATTCTAATAGCCTCTAACCTTAATACTAGTGCAAAAGTTTCTTCAAAAGCTATTCCCTCAATTTGAGCATATCCTTTACATACTAATCTTTCTTTATTTTTGGTTACTTCTCGATTTCCATTCAACTTATTTCTATAAACCCTTTTTTTTCCTATCACATTATGATCTTTTGGTCTAGGCATTAATCCCCAAGTATCATTCTTTTCTATCTGATCTAATTCTTTATCCATAGCCTTAACCCAATGCTCATCATGTCTGGCTTCTAAAAAATTTCTAGGCTGAATTTTAGTTAACAAAGAGAAACTAACTTGTTCAGATTCACTTACCATCATTCTTCTGGTGTGAATTCCTTCTTTTATATCCCCAATGATGTCACTTTCATTATGATTTTTCTGAACATATTTGGATGTAGTCTTGGTTCCCTTTTTCTCCTTTTCCTCATCTTCATCTGATTCTTCAAAGCCTTCCTCTTCAATGATTTCAAGAATGTCTACTGGATCACTGATCTTTTATGTTCCATCTTCTTCTATCCTAACACTTGCACTTTCAACAATTTTCTTGGTTCTTTTGTTATAACATTTATAAGCTTTACTTTTGCAAGAATAACAAAGAAATATACCTTCATCTTCTTTGGATTCAAACTTACCAAGTTTTTCATCGGTTCTCTTTATGAAGCATTTGCTACTGAAAACTCTAAAATAATCAATTATTGCTGGTTTGTCTTTCCATAGCTCATAAGGAGTTTTGTCTCTGTTGACTCTTAATAAAGCTCTATTCTAAATATGCACTATTATACCAACTACCTCTCTCCAATATTTATTTTCTATCTTGGATTCATTTAGCATTGTCCTCACCATCTCTTGAACTATTCTATTTTTCCATTCAACTACTCCAATTTGTGGTGGAGTTTTGGCTGCTGAATACTGTCTCTTTATTCCATGATCTTCACAAGACTCAATAAATTGATCTGACATGAATTCTCCTCCTTGATCTGATCTTAGACACTTAATATTTAGATTAGTTTCATTCTCAACTAATGCTTTGAATGCTTTGAACTATCTAAAAGCTTTTAATTTTTTCTTTAAAAACATTATCCAAGTCATACGTGAAAAATCATCAATAAAAAAAATGAAATATTTATCACCTTGAGTACTTTGAGTCCTCATAGGTCCACATAGATCAGTGTGAACAAGCTGTAACATCTAAGTGGTCGAGTACTCTTTTGTTTTGAACTACCTTCTATCCTGCTTCCCATGTTGACAAGGTCCACAAAGTGTGTTAGATGGCTTTATGATCGTTGAAAGATTCCTGACTGCTTACTTTTTGCAAATTTTGACAAGATTGTCAAAATTTATGTGCCCCATTCTCCTGTGCCATAGCCAACTTTTTTTAATCTAACTCAAACAACATTTTTGACATTTGATGTCTGATAGCATATATAAGCTATTACATGTTCTCTAAGCATCTGCAATCAATACATTTGAATCTTTTCTTCTAATTTCACAACCTTCTGCATAAAATTTTAGTGTGTGCCCCTGATCACACATTTGACTTACACTCAAAATATTATGCTTAAGACCTCCAACATATAAAACATTTTCAGTTTTAGATCTACCATTATCTAGACTTAATGTACCTTTTCTAACAATTCTAGCAGTAGTATTGTCCTCAAATTTCACTATGCCACCATTGATCTTCATCAAGGTTATGAACTTGCTCTTGTGTTGTATCATGTGCCTCAAACATCCACTATCAATAAACCATGGCTTTTCTTCATTTCTTGCATGCAAAGTTGTTTGGACCAACATAGAACCTTCATATTGTTTCTTCTACCATGTTTGAACCTTTTTCTTGATGAATGGAGCCCTAAAACTCTGGTCCTTCTTGACTGACTTGAACATGCTTCTACAATATCAAGCTATGTGTCTGAAGTTGTTACACTTGTAACAAATTATGGTCTCTTCATCAAAGCTTGATAGAGGAGCAAAAGAGTTATAGCTTCTACTTAACTCTACATGACCTTCCTTTTCCTTATTTTTGAGATTGTTAGCTCTTTTTCTACATTCTAATTTCTTATGACCATATCCATTACAATAAAAATAGTTACCATAAAAATAGGACCTGTTTGTGAATCTCTGACCTAATTGCCTTTTATAGTTATCTTCCTTCTAGCCTTCTTTGTCCTCTATATTATTCACTCCTTCCCTTCTTCTTTCTCTATTTGTAAGAGATTCAACATAGCTCTTTTTCTTTTCAAAACTGATACTTGTCTTATCTGATATTGCCTTTTGGCTTTCTAATATCTTATTTAGCATATTAGTGCTATTCTCAAATTGTGAATCATTGACTATTTTATTATTTACTACTTTCTCAATCTCTTCTTTTAAAGAGGAAATTTTAGTAACATACCTTTCACATTCTTTTCTTGATATTTCCAACTATACCATCAGATCTTCTTCATTTTTCTTGGCTTCTTCAAAGTGCACTTGTAGATATTCAATTATCTCCTTTGACTCATTTTCATTTTTCTTGATTTGATGCTTTAATCTTTGATTTTTCTTTTCAACAATTTTCAACTCGTCTAAGGCACACATGAGTTCTCCTTCCATATTCACTTCAGCTTCATCCTCTTCTTCTTCTTGATCAACTATTATTTTGCTTGCAGAGGCATCTTTATGTATGGCCATCTTGTGCTTTCCTGATCTACTTCAAGCTGTAAAACTTTTTCAAAAAAGGAACCTACTCTGACACCAATTTTTAAGCATGGAATATACTGAGAGGGAGTTCAATTAGCATATTATCTTATAAAACATTCCCTTAATCAAAAAATTAGTATATGCAATAAAACACAAATAATAAACATCACACAACAAAGAGAGAGACACTAGATATAACGTGGAAACCCAATGTGTGGAAAACCATGGAGAACAATCTCAAGTATATGAATGAGCACGAACCCAAACAATATTCACAAGCCAAACTTGCAAGAGCACCATACCCCTTTACCGAGCACCACCATAGCTACTATTCACAAGCACCAACCCATAGGAGCACCATACCCCTTTGTCGAGCACCAACTCAGCTATTATTTGTGAGCACGAACCCACATGAGCACCAACCATTTTGTGTATACCACACACCTATCTCTCAATGTTGCTATATCAACAAATGATAGTTCAATACAACATCTCTTTCCTCTCTCTCACCTTTGCTCTTCTAAGCTAGATATAACAAATACAAATCATATTCAACTCTCACAATTGCTCTTCTAGGCTAGATAATACAATATCAAATCAACCTCTTTCATTCATATATACAAATCACTTCTCAAGCCTTTATTTATAGCTTTCCAAATGACCTTTGGCCTTCCCCCTTTTTGACCCTTCAATCCTCATGGAAAATGGTGCCAATCTTGGATGACCCTTCATATTCAAGCCTTTGAAATGTCATGTGGTGACCCTTCATTTCCAAAAACATCCTTCCCACTTTTGTCCTTATCTTTGGTGACTTTTCATATTCCTCAAAGTGTCCCTTCACGAGAAATTGCACCCTTACTCTTTTGTCTTCACTTGGTGACTCTTGGTATTCCCCAAGATGACTCTTCATGGGAAAATACATCCCATCCTTCATTTGTCTTCACCCCATGGCTCTTCGACTTCTCCATGGGCCCTTATTTTGTCTCATATGCAACCAAAAATATGTTCATTAATATTAAATAAATATTAACTCATATTAGCCAAGATATACTTATTACAAACAACATTAAATGTAATGGGGCCTTTATCACCAATAATACTAGACCTTTGACATTAATGACAATATTTCCAACACCATTTGCAACACTTATTCCATGATGGGTATGGGGTAGTTATCCTTTAGAGAAGATTGGTTGAGATTCCTAAAATCAACACAAATATGAATTTCTCCATTCTTGTTCCTTATAGGAACTATGTTCATGATCTAGGTGGAATGATGGATTGGAAAACTTATCCTTGCATTCAACATCTTTTGAATCTCAGAAAGGATAGTACCTAATATTTTGGGGTTATGTTACCTTTGTTTCTACTTGTGAGGTAATAACCCAGCTTTAAGAGGAATTTCATGTTGAATTCCCTTAGGCATGAAGGACTTCATATCATCATAAGAATATTCCAAAACATAAATGTAATGATGAAGGAGAGTAATGAATTTGAACTTTTCATCATTAGTGCAACATTTCCCAATGTTGACCATTTTGGTATCTACCTTTAAACTCAAATTTACTTGATCAAATTCCATAAAAGAAGTTAAATCTAGTTGTTGTTGCTGCTTGATATATATGTCATGCCTATCAAGTATATTTTCAAGGGAAACCAAACCTTTTGGAATTTAATTCCCTTTGAGTCAAAGAAACTCTTCATCAGTTTGTGAATCTATTTTGGAAATGTATTCCCATGGTGGAGATTTACTACCTTCAAAATAGAGCTCATCAAAGCTATCCATATTTTTCAAGAAAACAATGATTTTATTATCACCATTGAACACTTTCCAAAGGTCAATATTATCAGGTAAACTTGGTCAAAAGACCAACTTAATAGTGTACTTATTTCCTTCAAAATCTTTATGAGGAACCATAAGAGTAGTGGAGATAGCCAATGAATCTGCATGATCATTAAACTCTCTTGGAACCATAGAGATATTGAAAACATCAAAAATTTCAATGCAATCCCATACATGATTGTGATAATGTCACAATATTTCACTTTTGGTTTGATACAAATTTCTCACTTGACAAACCACTAATTCAGTATCTCCTCAGGCATGAAGAATCTTAACACCTTTAGCATGATCAAATTTCAATCCAAGCAATAATGACTTGTATTCAGTGGTGTTATTGGTATTGTCAAATTGAAATTTTGATGAGTAAGGTAAAGTATCTCCTTATGGGGATATCAAAACAATTTTGGCTCCAGAATCATTAGAGGAACATCTATCATAAAATTTCTAAAACCCAAACCTCATTAGAATTTGATTTTCTTGAATTTCGTTAGTAAGAAGATTCCTCTTCATTAGTGAGGGAAGATTCCTCTTTACCTAAACTTTCCTTTGAAAACTCTTCTGATTCTCTATCTAAATTATTTAAATTGTCACCTGATGAACTTTCATCTGATGGATTAGAAACATCTTTAGTGAAGAGGAAATAATTACCCATTTTTGAGGACTCAAACAAAATTTAAGCTTCAAGATTTGCCATTTGGGTAACAATATATTTCACCTCTTCCTTAGGAAGCAAATTTTTCATGATGCCTTTAATAGGTATCCTTGCTTCAAATAGATCCATGTTTAACTCCCCACCTACATCCTTACAAAAATTACATCTAAGCAGAATGCCATAAGAAGTTATATATCAGCCACTAGGATTGTCATCTTAATCCTCTTGTTTGGAAAAGCCACAAATACAAATTGGGCATCTTTGATTTGACCCAATAGTGGTACTTGTTTATTATCCAAGGAGAAACATCTCCCAAAAGTCTTAGTTAAAGTGAGATCAAGGGACTCTACTACCTTGGCCGGAATAACATTATTAGAGGTTCCAGAATCTATTATGTAATTACTCAACTTAAGACTATTTACCAATAAAGAAACATAGAAAGGTTCTATTTTTCTAGAGGCAACAAGGGGAGTAGTGATAAGATTATTTTGGGTAGAATTGTTTTTGGGAAATCATGATCAACTTTTGGAAAATCTTGTCCTATAGGGATAGTTTTATTTTTGATGTATTCAACCAACTTATCAAACTTTTTAGGATTAGATTGTAAATACTCAATGTCAGACATTTGGATCTTAGTCTTCCTAACATGATTTATTATCTCAAATAACTGGAATGAACTAGAAATAGAGGAAGGAAATCCATCATTCTAATTTTTATTTGATGTAGTACTGGTCTGAGGAATAAAAACAAAAGATACAGGATTGTTAGATGTACTTACTTGATTATTTCCCACTGGGTCCTTTGATTGAAAAGGTAGTGAAGTTCCCCATTTAATAATTGAGATCACTGGTTGAGGTTCTTCTCTTGCTTTTCCCTTATCAACTTGCAAAGTTGACTAATTTTGGGACCTAGTAAAAATAGTATATTCTCTATCATACACTTCTCCTTCTTTTTTAGCTTCATCTTGATAATTTATAAAACCAATGGTGGAGTCACCAGCTAATTCTTCTTCTCCTTCTACAAAAATATTAGCATCATTCTCTTGATCCAACTCAGGTTGGAAAGAATGATCATGTTCAGCTTCATAATAACCAACTACTGAGCTGACTAATGCTGCTTCAATGGAAAGCTTCCCCTGTGCAAGAGGAAGGTGATTGGGTTTCCCTTGGTTTTTAGGAGAATTGACTTGATATGAATTATTGTGAAATGTCCTTCTTGGTATATCCCAATAAGAAGGGACAGACATACCTTGGGACATTTGCCTTTCCAGAGCTATCAATTCATTTGCTAACTTTTGCACCATAGGGTTAGTGGTCTTTATGGTCCTGTTAGAATATATCCTTATCTTACTTGAAAGGATAATATCATTTTCAACTTTGGTAGCCAAAATTTGAGCTATAGGAAGATCTATAGGGCTATCCCACCTTAACAGAAAACTCATTTCAAGAAGTTAAGAATAAATAAAGAAGCACTTAAGATTCTCCAGTGTTGGCTAAGTGATTGTAGGAATATTATTTATCAACTTATTAAATTTAGTGATAAATTCAAGGATGGGCTCATGAGGCTTCTTCTTCATTTGTGTAAGTTAATCCAATAAGGCATGTGCATCTTTTGTGGGTTGAACCTAGCTTTGAACTTGGTATTGAGAGTGTTCCAATTGGTTATAGTCTAAGCTTGAAGATGATAAAACCAATCCATAGTAGCACATTGTAGTGTTTCTATAAAAACCTTACTGGTACATCTTCATATTTAACACCTATTACACCAAAGGCTATGCAAAAAGCTACAATGTGTTCATTAGGGTGTATTTTCCTATCATCATAAAACCTGGGAATTTTTTTCTTAAACTATGAGGTAGTTCATGCAAAGGTGGGGTTAAATTTATGTTACCAAAAGTGTTACCCCAAGGGCCTTGGTTTGCCATGATGTGCTAATTAAAATGTGGAATAACATACCATTGTGGAGTATGAATAGACAAAACTTTGCTAGCACTAGAACTAGAAGCTTCACCTGGTATTAGAGACCTGACATTGGTAAGAGGAAAAATCTTGGTTAATTGAAGGTGAGGTCATAAAGGTAAGAGATCAAAATTATTTTGTTTCATCAACTCAAATATAGGATCAATAATACCTTGAGCTCTCTTGCTTCACGTATACCATGAATTTGCCAGAATGTAGTGTACTCAACAAAATTTTGAGATAAATGGAAAAGAAATGGAAATGCTTCAAATTGGAGTGTGAGGCTTAAATTGCACATTTTATCCCCATCAGAGTCACCAAAAAACTATTGGTTGATATTTTGTCTTCAACTAATTGAAGGCAAAATAGTTAGATCAGCCACAGTGTAATGAGATAAATCTCTCCTCTCAGTAAGGGGATGTTCCCTATAAGCTATCACAAACTAATTTAAATTAAATACTAACTTAGGGGTGAGAATATATCATCCATTTCTCTTTTTTTAGAAATAATTTTTACAAAATAAAATAAAACATTCTTGATATTAATTGAAAAACCAAGAAACCCACGAGAGCATAAAGTCTATCATTGCTTCTTTTGCTGATTTATAACTTAGGACACAATAGAATGAGGTGTAGCCCAAAGTATTCACTAAAAACTATGACAAAATATATGATCACAAAAGATAGTACTAGTTCAAAACCTTTCAAATATCCTTTACTTTAAAATAATAAATCACAAACTATAGATAATTGTTGTAGCACAAAGTCTCCACAATCAACTTTAGAACATCTCCCAGATTATTTTCACTCACACTACTATTTAATCAAATAGATAAGATTGTATTAGGAAAAGGATGTAAGAACAATTTCCAATACAACACAAGTTATTTCAACACAAAGTTTTAAATATCACTTGCTTTCTCACTCGATAAAATTGGATTTACAATTTGAACTCAAAGTCTCAAAATGCTCTTTAATTTGGCAAAGTTTCATTTCCATAACTAAAAATATCCTTCTTATAATAGAGGCCCTATTTATTTATAGGGAGAGGCCTTTAGAAATTTTAGGAAAAAACCTAACTACTTTGACCTATTCAAAAATAAGAGTCCTTATTGACTTGGGACTTCCTATTTTTTTACATGTAATTACATATGAAAAAAGTGCATGTGAATATGTCCAAAATTGTTTAAAAAGTACATCTAAAAAAAGGAAAATAAACTAAGTGAAAAACTTGCTTCAATTTATATCATCATTTTTCTTCATGTGACCATCATACATAGTGAAAGCTACTTGCATCCCAATACTATCTGGATTAACAGTGTTCTTGAAAATCATCTTAGCTCTAACTATGGCATCTCTTACCTATGGTGACTAATTTTGTATGGCTAGTTAACTTGGTTTTCAGATTATCCAAAGTTAACTGATTGTCTATAATATTGTCCATAGAGGCTATTGAAAATGCTTTATCTTTAAATTATTTCTGAAACATATCTTCAAATTCTTGAATCTTTTCTTTTGTAGAGACAAATTGGTTATCTTGTGATGCAAGCTTGCAAGGTAGCTCCTCCAATTTATGCAAAATACTGATATCAATTTGTTCACTGAGATTCTTTATAGTTTCAAGGTCATTGATCAAATCTTTAAGTACATGGCTCCTATATTTCAATTCCTCTTTAGTTTTGGTATACGAATCACTATCAGGAATGATGCCAATTGATATTAGAGTGCTTATTTTTAGTTTTCTCATCTCCACCCATTTATCATGATTCTTTTCTATGCTTTCAATATCTTGAGAAACAACATTAATGAGATCATCAAGTTTTGCTCTTATTTTTTGCATTTTATATGTCTTCTCAGATAGCTTTGTAAGTAGGGAAATTCCTTGTGCACACATCTTATCCAAGTACTCTTTAAGTACTTTTATTTTGAGATGATTCTTTTATACTTTATGAATGGTGGGGTATTTTAAAAAAATGGCCTCAAGGTTTATCACTTCTAAACTCAAAGTGATTTTCCTTACCATTGTAGTCAACTGTTCCACCATTAATTTGTAGTGATCTTTCATTTCTTTCTCCCTGTCAAATTTTGGAATCAAGATGTCCATGTTTGATTACATATCATTCTTGGCACTTTCATGAGTTATCTTTCCTAACTCAACTCTAGAGATAGAGTAATCATTTATATCAAATTTTTTAATGGTTGCATCCTATGGAGGTCTTGCAATCTCTAGAAATTTGTGTACCTTATCCCCAAGTACTTTTGAAAGAAACTTTGGCTTCTTTAGGGTCTTGACTTTTATAGGCATTAGCTTATTAAAATCAATCTCATCTGGGGAGATGGCTTATTTCTTCATTTTTGGTGTATAATCTAACAACCATGGTGGAAGCACATAAGTAATCACATTAGGGTGTGTCCCCATTGTTGGTGTCACCAAAGCTATACTTGCACTGATAGTGGAAATAATAGGTGGAGTGTTAGTAAAAACTATACCTTTTACAAAGTGATCAAAAATAGAAGTATCTCTAATATCAAAAGATGAGGAGGAAAAACTAGGAATAGACCTTGAAGAATGGAGAACATCTTCAAAAGTGTTTTGAGGGTTATCAAAAATTATTTGGAAAGGAGAGGGAGATTCAGAAGAGGGAATATTAATAGGATAAAGAGACAAAAGAGTTGCAATAGGTGTGTCAGGAAAGGGATAAGAGACTCCCATTTCTTGTTGTATATTATCTTGTGGCACAAAATTTTCCTCCTCTTGTTGATCTATAGGACTATCTTCAATCTCTATCTCTGCCATCGGTCATTATTCAGTGCTCTATTTCTCAACTTCCATATCTTCTATTTTAGACTCTTTTTCCCCAACTTTTGACTTCTTCATCACAAATATGATCTTAGGATTATGTGGATTGGAAGAAGAGGGAACATCACTTTTGTTATTTGTCCTATTTTTTGTCTTTCTTATTGTTTCCTCTTGAATCTCAGTTTCTGACCCTGTGAGTAATTCTTTCAAAGTAATTCTGTTGTTTGCTTGCCAGTTATTAGTGTTTTCCAATATAGGTTCAAATCCTTTCCTTAAGGAGTTTATATCTTTTTGAGAGCATTAGATTTGAGGGAAAGGGGAATTATAAACCCTTTGAGTATTATATCTATCATTAATCAACTCTCCATCATCCACTACATTCTAAAGAATATCAGGAAGTCCCAGATATTCAATTTATTTAAGAGATAACCTATTGTATTCCAACTTATTGACATCTTCTATTCTCAAATCTACCCAAACATCTTCAACCATAAGGTCAAAGAACTAGGTTTTCCTCTTGATTATGCATTTCATGCCCTTGTAATGAAAATTTGGTCTTCTTTTGAATTGCTTCATAGTTACATGTTGCATCTCAATTTTCATGACCCTAGCCTTCACAACAGTTAATATTGAATACCTACTAATTTCAACTGGGAACCTAAAACTAGGCTTCTTGATCTCCATATATTTATTATGCATGATGATCATTTGTCTAAAAAAATCCATTAATGCCAATTTTTCTTAGGAGAATCTTGGAAGAATATAAGGATGACCTTGGAAAAAGCCAACCCTCAAGTATGAGAAAGAAGGAAACTGTAAGAACATACATCCAAAATAATTTACTATTGACCAAGCCTCATCTAACACTCTTCTTTGTTCTAGTTGAGGATCAAAAATACACAATAATACTACAAATAAAGCATCATTTAGTCTCTTGAAATGATGAATAAAACCCTTCAATGTTAATTGAAAATAGTATTGATACACAGGGATTACTCTCCTATCTCCTTTTGATGTTAGACCTTGAAAGATTCTCATTGAAGCTACAATATAAATCAAATATGAAGTCATGTAGAACTTGAAGGTATTGGATACCTTGTAATTTATTCATGTAAAGCATTGCTGATTTGTTCTCCCTAGAAGATGGTTTGTTTGCCTTGGAGTATTACCTTGATGAAAGGATACATCAATTCATGAAAATGTGAGGAAGAGGACAAACCTCTTATCCCACTAAAAAGAGTTATCAAATCACCAACTTCTTCTATAAAGTCACTTCTAAGAAAACTCCATGGCCACCTTGACAAATTTGACCTTGACATCTTGAGCCATTTATTATTGATTATCTCCTTTGCCTTTTCAAGATTTTTGTCATACTCTTTTTGTTCTTAAACAAAATCAAGATTTATCACTTTTATAGTAGGAGGGAACATAAACACCGTATCAATGAATTTAGGGTCTATTTTGATTTTCACATTGCCACTAGCATCCATCATAGCCCTAGTATCTTTGTTATAAAACATAACACACTATAGAATAAATTCCATGTGAGCTACCACCATGAAAGAAGATACCAAATGAATGTTATTATCAATTATCTTCTTCATTTTAGATATGGGATTGCTTGATTTGGTTCTCTCCACAAACCCAGCCATGTCCACATGACCAATCTTTGTATCTATAATGTTATTGACATTAGAAGTAACTGAGGTGATTGGAAAAACATCTTGATATTTTTACTTCATCCCTTTAGACTTCTTTATAGACAACTCAGTCATCTGAATGAGCTATTACCAAAAGGATGTCAATGAAGAAAGAATATCCACAAAATAAATTGCAACAAAAAGTCATGATCATGCAATTAGGGAAAATACTGGTAATCTAGGAAAATTGCATGTTGGTGATCATGACTATGAAGACACACTTAAAATGGCTAAAGTGTGAGCATGCCAAAAAATCAGAGGAAAGTGGGCTTAGAAAAACAAAATTGAAAATATCCTAGAGTTAGGAAAATTTAAGAGAATATTTGCATGGGCAGAAAAATTTACTACCCTTGCATGTGAGGGATATTGTTATATTTGCATCAGTAGCAAAATTCACCGCTATCACATGTAATGAGGATTTTAAAGTGTTATGTAGAGATGGAAAATTTAGCCAACATTTCAGATTGATATGTTTTGTTGTTGATGTTTAAGAGATAGAATTCACCGCTACTATGAGTAATGAGAGAAATGTTTGAGTGTCAATTTTTGCCACTAATGCATATGGTAGGAGCTAGAGGTTTTTCAAGAAAGGGTGGCAAATTTCACCACTCATACATTTCTTCTTTAAAACATCTTAAAATACTTAAGTGGTCAAAAATGTTGACTCTAATTTTAACTCAATCACCACAGGGACATGTGAAATTGGTGAATTTAGCCATCATCATGATGGTTTTTAGAAGATGATTTTCAACTAACATGTTGGGGGGAAAACATAGTCTGGTCAAACCATCGATGACTCATCAAAAACCTAGGGCATGAATGAAGGTTGGTGGATTTTTCTAGTAAGGCTCACTATGGCAAAATGATGAAGGAATAAGGGTCGATGACACATAAGACAAACCAAAATTAAAATATTAATCTATAGTATAAATTGCTCAAAAAATGAAACCCTAGATGTTAAAAACAACTTACTTGGAAAGTTTGAAACCCTAAGCTTTACAGTGGAAATTATTAAATCTTCCTCCATCACCATGGTCAAACATTTGTGAAAAGGGGTTGAGGAAACTCTGATAGACAAAAAGATAAGAAAAATAAAATAAAATAATGCTTTTAAAAGCTTGGAAAGAAGCCTTTAATGTTCAACATGAGTGGCCATTAATGGCACTAAAAGTTCAAGATGTTGAAGATCTTACTTAGGCAGTGAAATTTACCACCCTGACATGTGTCTAGAAACAAGAACATCTAATGGTGGCAAATTTCATTGCTTGAGCATGTGAAAAACAAAAACCATGTAAGAGTGAAAAAAAGTGCCAACCTTACACAAGCAAAAACAAAATTCACTAACACCCTAAAAATGATCAAAATTGATGTTTTGATCAGTTTATGACTATAACAGGTTTCATGATTTTCAAAAAATCATGGTGGGGGAATGTCATAAACTTTCCTAGGATATCAGACAACATCACTTGAGATCAAGATAATTTTGTCTTGATTAACAAACATAGAGTGTAGATTAAAAAATGGACAAGTTTCATGGGGGTTGTCCACAAGATGAGCATAGCTAATTTTGGAAACAATAATACCATAAACTACACTGCTATATATGGGTTGATTGTGTTCTTCTAGTTTCCAAACTTTTTGAATAATTGGAATAAAATATCTCCTATGAAATTTTATCCTAAAACATACATTTCACTCATGATAAGTGATCGATGATTCCTATAAAGGAATGTCCTAGGATGACTTAGTCGTGGAGGAATGAGGTCTAGGTGTCCATAATAGACAAGATCTTTATGCCCCCTATGTGAATGTTATAATACCATCATCAACACATATAGAAGTATAATCTTAGAGTATAAAATAGTTATCATCATTGTTTCCATGAATATGATGATAATTAGAAAAGGGTTGATGTGGCTATCTATGTAAGAGATGTAGATCTCATTTGTTAATAGAAGGCAATGTGATTAACCTCCTATCTAGAATTGTTGATAAAATGATAGATGGGATATCCTCCTCTGAATCAAATTATAGTGGTGTTTTTATATATTTCTTTATAGTGCATATTGTATTTTGTGTTCTAAAAACTTGCTCTTTGTTCTTTATTGGTTATTTTTTGGTTGTGGTCTTCTATCTTGTCTAGGACATGGTGGATGTTGAGTGGTAGGAGCTATATCTGAAGATGATGTTGTGAAGTCTAGAGCGATGTGATTAAATAAATATACCTTAGTTAATCCCAATTTATATTCCAAAGCTAGAAATACATAACATAAATGTCTAAAACAAGGATCTATCTAATATAGTAGATGTTTGAGAAGAGGTTGACGAAGGCCCTTGATGAAGATATGATGAATCTCTAGATCTATTAGTTCGTATATCAATCTTAAAAATGATCTTTTAATCTTAGGATATACGTGATAATTGGCTTTGACTAATTCTAATGTAGTGGGTCAAGCTTCTCATATGTAACATGAGGGCCCATGTTTATAATGTAGTTCATAATAAATGCCTCCTCTAAGCCATCATATGTGTGCAATGAACCAATAGGGAGTATATGAAAGAAACAATTATATGCTTCCCCCACTAATGACTACTAAAATAACTTGAGTAGGATCAAAGGGCTTACATGAGGTGGTAAAGCCTTTTAAAATGCCTAAACATGTGTGAATGGATCTCCAGTTCTATCAAAGTGAGGTAATGATGTTGTCTACAAATTCTTAGGCAATGCAGCTTTTCTGAATGTCTTTGGAATAGGGTTACCATATAGATCATTGTCATCAATCCAAGATTTATAAGCTTTGTTTTCTAAGGTAAGGATATGTACTTGGTGTTTTAGTTCAACAACTGCATGCATTAAAGAGATTCTCTCCTTGGGTGGTACATTAGTATCTTGAAGTGGTTCATTTAATCATTGAATTTGATTATTAATTTTAACCATGGGAATGCTACATGTGGAAAATGGATCATAAAGAGGGGGTATGCTCACTTTAACCTTTAAATTAATGGTAAATTGGACCTTACTAGAGGGATGTGGGCTACCATTCTCTTTAGGTGAGGAGTGAGAACTATGTTGTACTATAGTGAGGGGTGGCTTGGGAAATTCATTAGTATCTTTATGTTTTAGTGAATCAAATTCTTATTTAGTAGAAGATGTGATATTAACATTACCATGTGCATCTTTTGACATAGAATTAGGAATAAAAGTAGGATCAACATTTTGACATTTATGAGATTTGAGAGAAGGGTTAGAAGCATGAAATGAATTTTCTTCTTCACTATATGCATAGTAGTCATCATTATTCCATGCATTATCACAATCTAAATTTTGTTCATTTGAACTAGAAGAATTTTAATTATCATTTTCATATTCACTTTCATTCTCATATTCATATTCAGGTTCATTATCATATTCATAAACACTTCCATCATTACTAGGGAGAGGTGTAAGAGAAAGAGTTTATTTATTTCTAATATGTAATAAGTTATCATTAGAATTTGGAATATCATGTGTATCTATGTTATCCATGAATGTATTATATGCATTTTCTTCATTTTCAACATTACAAGTGAGAGTAGAAGATTTATCATTTGAATAGTATTTTGGAAGAGTAGAGTTAGGAACACATAATGCATCATTTAAACTATGCTTTGTTAATTTGATTTTATTACATATATATTATTGTATTTTAAATATAGTAGAGAGAAATTAGTTTCACATGGAATAAAATCATCACCAATAAGAGGTTCACTTGGAAGTGTATGATTAATCTATGGATTTTGTACATTGTGCCTAGGAGAATGAGGTGAGAAGTATCTTTCCCATTTATCAAAAGTATTTTCATTATAATAAAGAATAAAAGAGATGAGATTAATAG
Organism: Torreya grandis; assembly: GCA_037957365.1. NCBI lineage: Eukaryota > Viridiplantae > Streptophyta > Pinopsida > Cupressales > Taxaceae > Torreya > Torreya grandis. Next base: position 3,727,487 of record JARHVA010001083.1, read on the forward strand.
AAAAAGATTAATTTATTTGTGATTTACCCTCATCATTACATACATCATCATATCCTTCATTAAAACAATAGTCATTATCTTCACTATAAATGAAATCATTTTCTATAGTTTTAGCTAATGTGCAATTTTGTAAATTTGTCCAATTATTATCATAATTGCAAGAAAATTTGAGAAATTTATCTAAGGGATGATAAGAAGGAATTTCGTTTTTGGCCATGTTATCACCAAAGAGAATTTTAAAAAGTACTATGAAGAAAATAAATACACAAAGAACTACTAACATTGAATTTTGAAAATTACTTTCGATAAACCAAACAATTTACAATAAATTCAAATTATTTTTATAAAAATTGTAAGGGAGGGAAATTTGAGGTTTTAGGACCTAATTTGGAAGTCTAGAGTTTTTAGTTATGGTTTTAGAATTTTTGAAAATTATGCAATAATTTTAAATTCTATCTTTTTAAAATAAGATAAATGTACAAAAATTTACACAAAAATTAGAAATTTAGAAATTAAATATTTGCACAACAAAGTACTTATTTTGAAATAATTTTTGACAAGGTAATTAATTTTCAAAAACTCCAAATTAGTTTTCTAAAATTTGCATGAAAGAAAGGCTTGGTATTTGATGACCTAGATTTGAAATCTAGGGTTTTGTGCTAGGGTTTTATAATTTTTGAAAAGTATGAAATAATTTTAAATTCTAAAAATAATTTTAAATAGTGATCATGAAAAAACATTTATACAAATATCAAAATTTTTGAAATTAAATATTTGCACAAAATTTAAAGGAAAAACCCTAAGTGTATCTAGGGTTTTAGGTTTGTTATAAGTGGGTCAGGTTTACCAAATGTTTTATTAATTTAAAAAATTAGGTGTTTAATTCATAAGTAATAAAGGTATAGAACATGGAGAGAATTTTGTTTTTATGTATTAAAATATAGTTTCATCTTAATTTTATCAAGTTAATTTACATAGGAAAAGAGAAGACAATAAAAGATTAACTTAGCTGATTTTATGTTGAAAGTGATGATTCTGATCTAGAATTGGAGTAGGACTGGGATATAGTCTAAGATCTAGTTCTAGTCTCTATTTTATAATTAGATATGAACATAAAATAATGACACCTTTGTGTCTAATGCTATAGTCCTTTCCTATTGCTATTATCTTGAGGCTAAAAGATTTCTAGGTTTTGTTCATCTACTCAATATGACCCTACATACCAAATTTTAGGTCCTATAAGACATTGAAATTTGTTTTAAGTCTATTTCATTTTTTAGTACCTGTATTAGTCTACATACATAGAAACAAAAAATAAAATAAAAGTACAAGGGGTAGAACTTGGGTTAGGGGAAGAATGATTGCAAAATCAAGAACCCATGTTCTGATTTCTACCTAGATTAACCCTTAACCTAGGGTCTCAGATCTAATGTAGTTACCCCTTAGAGAACATGCATAATCAATGTGCAAGATTGATGCAAGAATAAATTTTGCGTACGCCCTTTCTTGATCAAGCATGCAAATCTATGTGTGATGCAAAGAAGCTAAGTTATACTATTGATTGATTTTATTATGTCTAATGTGCCAAAATAGTAAGTTCTACCTTTAAATTGCCTTGTGTAGTCCCTTATATAGGACTCAATATTTAAAATTTGGGATATTTATTTGAATTTTTTTGACATTGGAAAACATAGGAATGAAGAAAATAAAATGGGTAAGACTCATCCTATGGAAAAAACTAATTTTTAGAACCAAAATAATGCTTAGACAATAGCACCAAAAATTTGACACCCTAGGTTTCAACGTTGTAGTCCTATTTGGGTCTTTTTGTCTAAGGGGTATGGGACCTAGGGGGATTGGTTTGGGTCTAAAATAGGTGCTTGGGCCTAAAAGGGTTAAATTTTAAAAGCTATGGATGACTGGGAATAAGCAAAGAGGTGTCTAGGGAATGTAGTAAGACCAAGACAAGTTAGACAAAAGGACTTAGCTAAATGTGAATAAAAAATCATATTCTCTAGTCAAAGTATCATATGAAATTACTATTAAAATACATTATATGTGTGGTTTCTTGACCAATTTAGGGTGTATACACACTTACATAATAGGACTAGTGATGGTTTCCTTGTTTTGTGCAAGAAATGCAAGAAATAACTGTAGATAAGTGAAACCCATTTTTGAAATGAATCTCACAAACATGTAATGTGATACCTCAAGAAGTGAATATGAGATATTAAATGAAAATAGGGTTTCAATAATGATATTTTGGAAAAATACTGTGAAATTTTGAAAATGAAATTATATTTTTGATTTAAATATGTAACTAAAATTTTAGAAAATTATTAGAAAATGCTTGATTGAATAAGACCTAGTATGTGTAACTAGGGTTTTGAATATATATATATATATATATATATATATTGAAATTAATATTGATTTTTAAATTTTTAAGGGATTTTATAACTATAATATGCTAGTAAAAATTTCAAAAATTATTGGAAAAATATTGGGACCTAGTATGGGCAACTAGGGTTTGAAAGAAAATTATTCCAGAATTTACTACTAAATTTTAAAATTTGAAATAATTTTTTAATTTAAATATTCAAGTAAAAATTTAGATATTTATAGGAAAAATTATTAGGAATTTTACCCTAGAGTTTCTAGGGTTTTTGTGCACAAATGAAGTAAGTTGGGTTCACCAAATGATTTAACAGTTTTGGAAATAATTGGGGTTTTATTCTTAATTTAGTTAAATGGTCTAGATTGGTAAATTATTAAATAATATGTGATAAATAAGATATTTCTGCTATTTATTGGTAATTAGATATTTTCAAAAAATAGTAATAAGATGGAGAAAATAAGACTTATCTTAAACTATGTTGATCCAGTTGAGACAGTATCTAATATTCATTATGTAGGCCTAGGACACTATCATAAATAGGATTCTGACTTTCATTTTTGGATTGGATTGGATTGGAACCAATGTTGTAGTCCTTGTCTAATGATGTTGTCTTGAAGATATGAGCTTTCTAGGTTTTGTTTAGTAGGTCTATGTGACCCTATCTCTAAAGTTTCAACATCTAAAAGTCTGTAGAGATCCTTATATATCATATTTTCTCTTTAAACCCTATCTTTCATTGTAATTTGACCAATTAATAACAAGAGGGGGGGTAGTGTGTGTAATATTTACTAGATGTTGATCCACACCCCTTGTGTGGGCACGTTCCCTATGTACCAATACTCTAAAGAGGGATGAATCCATATGTAGTTTTCCCTTTGAAGGTTCTTTGTGGAATTATGATATGAGAATTAATGGAAATGTTAAACTAGGTATGCTTGAGATGACTAAGGACTAGGGTAAGGATTTGAATAAGTTGGAAATAGTATTGGATGGTTACATGAAAAGATTAGGGAAATGTGCTTGAGTATTATTGCTTGTATTCTTACTTGCTTTGTGATATTTTCCAACCCTTTCCAAATGATATTTGAATGGGATTTAATAGGGATCTATTGGTCATGGGTTGAATGTGCTTGTGTTAAGCTGACAAGAAGAAATATGGGGAACTAGAAGAAATTAACCATTGGGTCTTAAAATGAGATTGGACAACAACACTAAAATTGCATAGGAATGGCACCCGTGTCATAGTCCTAGTGTGGTGATATTGTCCTAGGCATATAGGACATGGGGGGATTGATTGCTCATGAAAAGAGGGTCGTGGCTTAGCTTGGATCAAGTCTGAAAGGTTATGTATTACTAAGAATTAGTGAATATAATCTTGTGAGAGTCATGAGAGCAAGAAAAAGGGATCTATTGATTGGGAGTCATAATCCCTGCTCAAGTTACCTATAAACATCCAATTCCTAACACCATTTGTGTTTAAATTGTCAATCTTACTTGAATTGCACTCAAACGCACATTTTAGGTCAAAATATATAAAATGCACTAAATGATTTGATATTTTCACTTAAAAGTGCCAATTCAAGTCAAAATATCCCTAAATAGGGAAATGCATTTTATGGGCTAGCTAACTTTGATTAGATCATTTCGAGTCAAAATGAACATTTCACCATATAGTACTTTATATCACTCTTTTCTTCTAATTCATTGGTACACATGACGTACCTTTGTTATTTGTTGTTGGTAACATCCCAAATGGGAATATAGTTCCAATGCATCTAACATCACCTTCTAGTTCCTCTCTAGTTAGATTATGAACCAATAATATGACTTTCTAATCATTTTGATTAATTGAGGACCAATTTTCAAATAACTAAAAAAATGTTGATTAACATAGTTTAAGGCTAACTAATCCAAATCAAGAGCTTAAGTGGATTTTCCATGAGAGTTGTTGAATATTTATTTTTCAAAATTGATTCCTATTATCTGCATCACCTAGTGACATCATCTATGGGGTGTCATCCATCAAGCCATAAGTGCATAAAATATCAAGATTATGGGTCATCCATGCCTAGTTAATGCTTCTCATGCCTCTTTAATGCTTATTTATCTTGAGGATCTTTATGGATTTAATTTCAAATATTAGGATTATCATCAAGCACACATCTTCATCTCAAAATGGATAGTTTAGGTTGATCGTGACCAATCTCAAAAATCTATAAATAGAGAGGTGATGAACATCATTTCTAAGCTATTTTGGTGCAAGGTTATTATGTTTCAATATATTCAAAGCAAGAATATTGAAAATTTATAATGCTAAATTATTTCCATAAATATTCATTGATAGGCTAGTTTAGTGATTTAAAATAAATAGCCTAGGTTTTATGGAGTGTTCTAGAGGCATTGGAAGAGTTTACCACCATTATTGACAAAAACAAGGATGCTTGATCAAGGGAGAACATGTTTTTGATCCACATGGGTATGGTGAATTCATTTGGGAAGGTAATATGGTGTTGCTTTGTTTCATTTGTTTCTTTCTATACTTTGTAATTCCTATAGGAATATATAGACTTGGCTAGTTAGTTATTTATGCATGTTTCATTGTTTATGGCCTAATGCTTGACTAAATTTCTTTCTAATCCTCTCTTCATCTTGGCATGCCCGATAAGACTAGACACATCTCACACATAAAGGAGATCCTTTTTTAACTCTAAAATATTTAGTCAAGCCTTTAAAACTCTTAAAAATTGATTTTCTAACTTTATTTTTCCATTTTTGGTTACCATAATTTTTACATAGTAATCGATGTCAGTATAATAGCGACATTAGTTACTGACTTAATCAACATCAGTTAGTAGAACTAACATCGATTGGCAGTAACCGATGTCAATGATATTGACCAACATTGGTCACTATGTTTTTTTCAAAAACACAGACTCAAGACCTACATTTCCAAAGATTTTTATTTGAAATTCAAAAGAGCTTCAAAGCTAAAGGACATACTAATATTTTTTTTGTAGGACCAAGTTTAAAACTCACTCAAAACATGTATAAATCACCTTTACATGCTTAAAAATTGATTAGGAACCTTGTTTTTGTGTTTAAAAAAGAATTTTTAAATGTTTTTAGTGTATGTTTTTTTCAAAGTTTGCAACTAAGACCAAATGGTCAAATGAACACCAATCATTTCATTTGGGTTTAAAATTGAACACACTTGTCAATTCTTGTTTGCAATAGTTGATAAGATTTATTTTTTTTGGAAAAAAGAGGGATGTTATGTGCATGCTCTTCTATTGGTCCCCTATAGAGAACCCTTAGAATAAAAAGCACCATTCCTATGACAAATAGCCTAGTCCGAGGCTTAGAAAAAAATTCATCTAAAGCACTCCTCAAAAACTCATCAAAGTTTGGGTGACTTTGAAAATGACCCTAAATTCTTTCTATTTTCATGATTTGTTTATTTTTATGCATGTTAGCTTATGAGGGGGACTTCATCACCTCCTACAAGTTATTTATGGAAGCTTTGACCCAGTGTTTCATCTCCTATCATTGACTTCATTTGACTCTTTTGTAGTCACACATGGGATGTATCTACATTTGGACATTGCACTCCACTGAGTGAACAACAAGAAGTAGTGGTTGTAAAAAGAACTAGACCTTTTTACAACTAGCCAATTTCATGGTTACCCAATTTTTATGTTTGTGTTTTGCATCATTTTATGTGAAAGTCATCATGCAATTGATTTCCCTATAATGATTAAAAACTAGTTAGTCTTAATCAACCCCATTTTTCCATACCCTTGTTAGTATTTGGATGATTATACTTAGTGTATTTTGGTCATTATTTGCTTGGTATGATTTAAGGGTAAAACTTGTTTATTTTCTTATAAGCCATGTCAAAATCATGTATTTGAGTTAAGAAGGGTAGCGTTATGCTACCCAAGTCATGTCAAATATTTTTTACCCTTGAGTCTTTGAAACATGAAAATTAACCACATCATTCAATCATGCTTATACCATTAGGCTACTCAATTTATTTCAAGACTTGTTTACCATTGTATCAAAAACCATTTGTTTCAAACCATTTTTTATATATCATTTAGACCTTTGTATTACGTTGTCATGTTGTCCACTCTTGTCTAAATTATTTGGTCCAATCCTAGTCTTTAACATTGAATTTTCAATTAACCTTATCAAGTTTGGATCTAAACATTGATTTATTTCTATTTAGGCATCAATTCATGGGGTCGGTACATAGATATTTTTATTTTGGGTTGCATAACTTTGATTAAATGATTACCCAATTTTGAACACTATTGATTGTTTGTTTGTTTGAGTGCCTATCTTCATCATTTAGTTTATGACTTTGTTTGGGAAAACACAACCTTTCTTCAAAAACCTTTGATGTTAGACATTTGATGTTAGGTTGTTTTAAGATAAATCTTGGCACAAACTACTTTAGAGATGCAACTTCACCCTTTCATCCAAGGTTGAACGTTCTATATTTTAAACATTGCTTTTTAGAGTTTGTAGAACTTTAAGTCTTTCTATTTTTGGAGATTTATTCATTAAATGTAGATATGTCTATCTAAAATTATGTTGTAGTCTTGGATAATCTAACTTATGATATAATGGCTGCAAAAAGTGACTTTAATCAAGACCCCTATGGTGATAATATGGTTTGTGAGATAGATTTCTATCCACCTCACAAAAATCCGTCATGGGAACATAGTCAAGATCCAACTTATGATCTAACACACAATTGGAATGATTGGGTTTATCAAGAAAACTTTGATGCTTTGGCTTTTGTAAATAATAAACATCCATAATGTACCAATATAACCATTTTAAGAGCCCCTCATTTAGTTTGTATGAGTAACCAAACTAAGAAGCATCCAGTCATTACCATTTTAGGATCTTCTCCTTTGGTTTACATGAACAACCAAACTAAGAGGTGTCAAGTAATTACCATTTAAGGACTTCCTCCTTTGGTTTTCACAAGCAACCAAACTAGGAAGCATCTAGTAATTACCATATTAGGACCTCCTCCTTTGGTTTGCATAAACAACCAGACTAAGAAGCATCTAGTTGTTACCATTCTTGACCCATCACCAGTTTTTGATAAACCTATTGTTGAAGAACCTCCATTTGATGAACCAATTATTTTTATCCCTTTTTCAATAGTCTAATCTCTAGAGATTCCATTATTGAACCACAAACCATTATTCCTACTAAATTAAATGTTCCCCACTTTAGAAAATTTTTACCGATCTATGAGCCTAAACAAGAACCATTACCTCTTCAAAAGCCATCTTATAAGGATAAAAATGTGTTCAAAGTTGATCTTTTACAGTGAATTATGAACTAAAACAAACATGTTATTGTTGAAACACCCATTTTCGACAAGATAAACTATGATAAGTTACCTTTTCATATGTTACCTATTTTTAAAGAGCCTCATCTCCTTGACAAGCCAGTCTCAACAGAGTTGTCTCTTGATATTTTTCCACTCATTGAAGAGTCTCACTTTGAAAAACATGATTTTATTGAGACGTCCCTTGAGTAGTTCCCTCTTTTTTAGGGGCTTCACTTAGATGATTCAGTATATTTTGAACCCTTCCAAGATGAATAAATTTTTATTGAGCCCATTATGCCATCACAGGCCATTACTTTTGAAAAATTCTACATTCAATAGAACATTATCAAAACAACCAAATCAGATGAAGAATCAATATTAGATTCAGGTTCCATGTTTTACCTAACATTGATTAGCATCAAAAATAGAATCGACATCAGTTATGACATTGGATTTAGAGTCCCTTGCTTCTGAATCAGAGTCAAAAATAGATTATAGTATTGGTTGTTACAACATTGGTTATAATTGTCTTGCAGATCAATTTGAACATATTTACAATCCTTCTACAGTTTTTAAGGATAATTACATTAGAATCAACACGAGTTCTCCTAGTATCTTATACAAAGATTATGATGCCTTTGACCATCGCATTATTACCACCAACATAGTCACTATATTCACATTCCACCTCCCACCAGTGTTGATTAGGACCAATAGAATCACACTTTATTGAATTACATCAATGGTGACATAGCAGTTGATCAAGAGCAAAGAGGAAAAGACCACATTCATCTAATATAAGAACACTCTCTTAGTGAAGCTTTTTCAAAAGCGCTAGAAGACAATAAAAGTCAAAAGTCAACATTCCTTAGTGAAACCTTCTTGAAGGTGATATGGGATGATCAAGATAACTTCATTGGTGAAAATCTCTTTGAGGCACCAATAGCTGAACACAAAATTTATTCACTACTTGATGAAGACAAAATCAAAGATCAAATCAAAATAGCTTCCTATCTATAGCCTAATCAAATGCTAGCTACTCTTAGGCCCAAATAATAAACAAATTTGGTGTTCCTCTCAAGAGAACAAGTATTTAACCCCACCATAACCAAAATTATGTCAAATCTAACATAAAAAACATTATGTGTGACTAAAATTCTTGATCTTCATTTGTTTCCCCACCATTCCATATTCCATTATCATTTATCATTCCATTTCACAATCAAATCCACCATCCATTATTTATCCCTATTTACCATTTATGGTCATAATTTACTTTGTAGATGATATAAAGATAACTTATCTTGATACATGAAGGAATAAAAATCAATGACCAAAAAAGATCACAAAAGCATTCTCGACAACTAGATCTACATTTAATTCTTAATAGAGTAGCAATTTAGATGAGGCGTGGGCTAGAAATTAACATGATCAAGTATTTGATTTATATCATTTTTTTTATCAAGATGTGCATCTCCCCATCATCAAGAACAATATAACCAAAAACCAAACCTAGGCCAAAAAAATGTACCATACCATTGCCATTGTTACATATCCATTTTCCATTACTGTAGATTCCTACCATTTACCCCATCACTTGGGGGCAAGCCTCCTAACATTTTAACATGATTATCAAAACCATCATTATCTTAAAGTAATACCATGCCATCTTATCATTCAATTTCTATATAGACTAAAGGATATTTTTAGCTATCCTACCCAATCATGTTTTGATCTTGGTTCATTTGGTTCCTCCCACACTTTTTGAGAGGAGATTTAAATAAATTTTCAACATTCAATAAGATCAATGTTTATAATGGTAGTCTATGAAAGTACTATGATAGTTGATCTAGTAAGATATATTTCATCTTGTATCCATGTTTCTACCTTAGTATCATCAATTTATGAGCATGGGACATTGTATTTAGCTTAGTTATCTTATTGGAACCTCTACTCTTAGGACGTGCATCTCCTTGACTAGATGGTCCCATATTTTTCATAATTTATCCCAAAAACACAAAAAACATTACAAATACTCTGAAAATACAAAAAAAATTAGAACATGATCCACAAAATAATAAAACCATTATCTCACACTTTAATACATTTTTACATTGCCTTTTTACCATCCCATGCTCTTACCATTTTTTGAGCAATTATTAAGTTTGAATGATCTCATCATTTTATGAGAAACTATTAAGTTTGAATGCTCTATTCATTTTTTGAGAAACTGTTAAGTTTGAATGCTCTTTCTCTTTTTCAAGCATAGAAACACCAGTTCATTTCATCTTGTCCCATGCACTTATTGTTTTATAAGATCATTCTTTCTTGTCTCATTAGCTTCTTATTTACCAATCCATTCTCATTTGTTTGTTGTATCTTCTATTTCTTCTATAACATTAATCATGATTGTAGGATCATCATTTTTCTTCTATCCCACTTTTTGGGAAAACTAAATTTGGCTTGAAGTTCATGTTGGAACATGCATGCATGGAACTATGTAGGTAGCATCCACTTTTCTTATACATCTAGAGTCAGCTTGACCAACCCCTTCCTTTTCTTCTCTTCCACCATTTATTATGTCATTGTTCCTATTTAATTATGGAATAATTTTCATGTCATTGTTCTTTATTATGATGTAGTGGAAAGTAACACCTCTACCACACATGCATGAACATTTATTTTTAAACTGCAATAACTTGGTTTTTATTTGTGTGTGGTTTGTTATGTTTTTTTGCTTTTTTGTTGTGCTTTCACACCTCTCCTTTTATTTCTTCTCCTTTTCTATTTTTATTTATTCTCATTCCTTTCTTGGTCTTATGTTTCCTTTATTTTTGCTTATCCCTTTTATGTTTCAAAACATCTTGATGATTCACATAGATCTCGATTGTTTATATCTTGATCCTATGATATTAAGTTGTTCTTGAGCCATTTTTTATTTAATTATTGTTGGTGTCTTGTTTTTATATTTGATTTTGATTTTCTCTTTTGTGTTCAAGAATGACTTGATGGTCCACATGGATCTTGATTATTCATATCTTGGTTTCGTGTCATTAAGATGTTCTTTCATTTTGTTTTTAAACATTTGTGTCCCTACTTAAGTCTTGATAGATCATATCTTGATTTCAAGTTAGATTCATTTATGTTTTTATTTTTCTTTTTCTTTGATTTTTTGTTTAAATGTAAATCACTGTAACTTTGGTTTTGGTCATTTATTTTTACTATTATCCTTAGTTATATATATTCACATTTGAACTAGCTCGGTGTAATTGGAATCTTATGGCATTCTAAGTTATTCATACTTATGATGCCTAATTTATTTTTCTATAGAAATCACTTTGTGCTTAGGTCTCAAAGTCTTAACATCAACATAAGGTTCGATGAACGATTCTTAGGAACACTTTTCAAAACCTAGGCTCATGATATAGAATTAGGATTCTAGGTAGCATGCATTTAAGGCTTCTTTATATATGCTTAGATGTGCATATCTTTGCATAAATTATGAGTATAATAAATTCTTGGTCATTTTCATCATTCCTTATTCCATTCTCTCCCAAAATTGGGTGAACTACATTGGCCTAAAGTTCATGTTGGAACATGAGTCCATGGAACTATGTAGGTAGTGTTCAATTTTTATTGAGGTCAGTTCAGATATCTCCATTCTTATTTTCATATCTCTCATCACTTTTTGCTTTCTCATATGCTTAGGTTTATATGTATTTATAATCCATTACCCCATTGCATGTACATTTGTGCCTGCTTACTTTAACCTATCTTTTGGGTTATATCATTGAGCTATTTTTCCTGCCAATTACCCATGTTATGGCCCACAATATGAACCACATCTAAATCAAATTATATTTATAGGGGAAAATAATTATTTGTTCTTTATCAATGATCAAAATTTGGCATACTGGGGTAAAACTATTTTATCACGATCAAATCTACTCTATTGGAGTACTTATTATATTCTATTTGGTAACCCCATTTTAGTGGTGCTTCCCTTCTTAAATCAGAAATTCTCAATTTTCCTCTAATTCCAATCTCTCCACATTAAATCCCATGATGGAAATATTTTAGTGTGTAGCTTGTCTCAAGATTGATCAATGTCATAAGCACATAGCTTATACTCTCAAATTGGGTACATTTAGAATGTGTTCCTTACATTTATGGATTATATCTTTCCCATTCCCCCCACCTCTAGGGTCTATTATACCTCTTATTATATTTTGATCATTGATGGTAATCACATGTGAAATCATTATCTCATCTAGATGTGATCTATTCCATGGGTTAATCTCTCACTTTGTCTCTCTTTTTGAGAGTCCATCCTTCTCTTTCATCCTAGTATGTCCTCTCAAGGGGGAATCATGGGTCTATTCTAATTTCTTCTTGACAACTCTTTTATTTGAAAAGATGTTGCTTCATTTTAATGTCTCCCTATGCCTTCTTGAATAGGGGTAAAATGTAGACATCCAATTCCTAACACCATTTGTGTTGAAATTATCAATCTTACTCAAATTGCACTTAAATGCACATTTTAGGTCAAAATCCCTAAAATGACCTAAATGATTTGAACTTTTCACTTACAAGGGCCAGTTCAAGTCAAAGTATCCCTAAATAGGGAAATGCATTTTATGAGCTAGCTAACTTTGATCAGATCATTTTGAGTCAAAATGTCCTTTTTGCCATTTAGTGCTCTAGATCACTCTTTTCTTCTTATTCATTACTACACATCACGTACCTTTGTTATTTATTGTTGGTAACATTCTAAATGGGAATATGGTTCCAAAGCATCTAACATCACCTTATATTTCCTCTCTAGTTAGATTATGACCTAGTAATATGACTTCTTGACCATTTTGATTATTTGAGGGCTAGTTTTCAAATAATTGCACAAATGTTGTTTAACCTTGTTTAAGGCCAATTAATCAAAATAAAGAGCTTAAGTGGATTTTCCATGAGAGTTGTTGAATATTTATTTTTAAAAATTCATTCCTATTATCTCCATCACTTAGTGACATAATCTATAGGGTGGCATCTATCAAACCATAAGTACATAAAATATTAGGATTATGGGTCACCCATGCCTAGTTAATGCCTTCCATGCCTCTTTAATGATTATTTATCTTGAGGATATTTATGGATTTAATTCAAAATATCAGGATTATCCTCAACCACACATCTTCATCTCAAGATGGATGGTTCAGGTTGATCATAACCAACCTCAAAAATCTATAAATAGAGAGGCCATGAATAGTATTTCTATGTTATTTTGGTGTAAGGATATTATGTTCAAATATCTTCAAATCTTGAATATTACAAAGTTATAATTCTAAATTATTTCTACAAAGCTTCATTGATAGGCTAGTTTAGTGATTTACAATAAAGATCCTATGTTTTATGGAATGTTCTTGAGGCATTGGAGGAGCTTACCACCATTGTTGACAAAGACAAGGATGCTTGATCAAGGTAGAACATGTTTTTGAGCCACATGGGTATGGTGAACTCATTTGGGAAGGTAATATGGTGTTTTTTTCTTTCATTTGTTTATTGATATCTTTTGTAATTCCCATAGGAATAGATAGGCTTGGTTAGTTAGTTCTTTATGCATGTTTCATTATTTATGGACTAATGATTGAATAAATTGCTTTGTAATCCTCTCTACATTACCAAATTTGAATTTTTATATGACTATAACTATGCTTCATCCTTTCTTGTTCCCTTTTACTTTCCAAACTCTTGCTTTTATTCCTTGTAGCTTTGTCTACCTTCTTTATCCATGCATATTCATTCTCCATGAGATGTTTAAACTGATGTATCTCCTTACATGCTATACATTCCATTTTTTCCAAGTCACTTCTAATCTTTTCATACTCATTTGTAATTAATTGGCATTCATTCTTCTTTCTCATGCTGGTTTGATAGCTTGTTTCCTCATGAATATTGATTGAATTATGAGTGATGTTTACTTCTACATAATATTGTAACTTTCTTCCTTGGGATATAATGACCTCTCATTAATGTATACATTTATCCTTTTATTTTCTATACTTTCATTTTATGCCTCTTCTTCCAACTTCTTCACTTTTTGATGCCTTTCCTATCACCTGGCTCATTATACAAGAGTAACTTTTTGTTCATTTCATCCTCCATGTAGGATAATGTTATTTGACCCATATTTAGTTTTCCATATTCATGTTTGTCAAACATAAACTCATATTTAGCTTGACCCATTAAGTAACTCACCTTGTGCGCTTGTGGACACTCCTTTTTTTTGCATATTTATTTTCACAACTTATTATGCTTCTCTTTATTGTTGCTCATGTGTCCTTTCTTTAATATTTTCCTACTATAAGTCACCTTATTTCATCCCCTTGGATGTATTTAACATGTCTTCTATCATCCTCAAATCCTCTTGCAAATTTAGTTCATCTACCTCTCCATATCCTTCATCAAACTTTAGTTCACATTATTCTTTCTTGTGTTGGGTAACTTCTTATTTATATTATCTTGTACTTGGTCATCTATGAGAATCATATCAAATTTATCATGTTGCATACCATGCTTTTCAATAACTCTTTAAGGTGTTTCATCTTCACTTTGATTTTCTACACACTCACTCATCAATGCCTTTAGTTCCATGTATAAGTTATATTCATCATTAGAGTCAAATTCACTTATTTCATCATATAAAAAACTTGAAAACACTTATTCAAAACACTTAACTTCTCTTATGCATTAATTTTACTATTCATATGGATCTACCTTCATTTAGTTGTCTCAGTTTCCATATACCATCTCTTTTGTTTGCTATGTGGGCTTTTCATCTTCCTCATTTTTCATGCTTCCTTATATTAGACTTGAAACTTGATCTTATTGTATTATTTCCATGTTATTTATTACCCATTTATTGTCTTGTATCTTCTTGGGCTGCCACTTGCCTCTATTTTGATCACTCTCATTCCTCATGCCTTGGTCATATATCTTTCCAACTTTATATGCTTTACCTTTTGTGATTTGTATCGACACTTGTGCTTGCTTTCAACATGTACCTTTTATTTGTTTGACATCTTGTTTGAGGTTCATCTCCTTCTCATCACCTATTTGTTTTTACACTTAGGATATACATATCTATGCCCTTGTGTTCTCCATGAAGACTAAAAATTATCCTTATTTTCCTCAACCTGCATATCATCCTTTTCCTCTTCACTTATGTAATGAAAATCAACATGTAAACATTCATTTACCTCCAAAGGTAACTACTTCAAGCACTTCTCTTCATTAATGTCTTCTTGGATGACCTTCATGTCTTATTATGTGACATTCATGTCCTCTTGCTTTACCATTTCTTTGATTTGATTTTCTATGCATGAAAATGCATTATAGTATTCCTCTTTCTCATAAATTTAATCATGTGAAATGTATTCAATCTCTATCATAGTGTATTTTTCAAGAGACTCTTTTTTTGTCATACTCTTTCCACTTGATGGGTGACATTCTTGGCCCATCTTTCACCATATTTTAGGCCTCATGTTTGGTCTTCATCAAACTTATCTTCACACCCACAAACACAAACTAAAAAGAAATTTTTTAATATAAAATGAGAGACCACATAGTCTCTTTTAATGTCTTTGGAATAGACATTCTCCATCTTCTCTTGTCTTCACCCTCATGTGCTCTTCTTGGCACTTCTTTCTTATTTTTGATCTCTCCAATGAGGATATTCTTCTCAAATTCTCTATCTTGTTTCTCACTTAAAAAAATATCTCTTCTCATGCCTCTTTCGGCTCTTCTCTATTTCTTATTCTCATCCTTCAAGACACTATTCTTGCACCTTCTTCTTCTCACAAGTGACTCTAGTGGCCACTTTACCTTTCTTCTCACATTCTATCATATCCATTAGGTTTATTGTTCTCTTATGATCTTAATCATGAGATCTATCCTCTCAATACCTAGCCCCAATTCTCTTATTATGTCATCTATTTCTCTTTCTATATCCATATTCTCCATTTATCTTTGTTTTCTAGGCCAATTTAGACCTTTCTCTTAGAAAGTCTATCAACCTTGCCTCTTACACATCTATTGGGTCATTATTCTTCTCTGAGTCCTCTATTTAGGACCTCTTATTAAACCTCTTGACTCTCTTTTTGGGAGTATTATTTCTTCCTCTTCTCCCTTGGAATTCAATGCTCTCCTTTGTCTTTTCTTGACTAGCTTCTTATCTTTCTCAAAGGACTTTAGGTTGTATCATTTCTCTCTCCTAAATCTTATATTCTTTTGTACCAACCTCAATTGATCAAAATTGCAATATCCCCTTGTCTCACAATACCTTGAAAGATCATCTTTCATGCATATCTCATAGCACTATGCATTCATATCAAATCAATAACTTGTAAATAATTTAAAATAAAAATTTAGTCACTCTTAGCTTTCCTATCTCTAATACCAAATGATATAGAGGAATGGGGAGAAGTATTCAATAAAATACATCAACTCATATCTATCCAACTAGTCACATGTACTTGGTGGCTTGTTCTTGATTGTCCTTTCTTAGAACTAGTTTCCTCTTCTTTCTCTGATACACCCTTAACCATTGGTGTGTCTTGGGATATGTTTGGATGACTTGTGGCTTACATACCTCTTGTAAATGCTTATTACATTTATCTATCTTCCTAGATAGGTTAGCCTATGGAATAACCATGGCTATGTAGACTATATATAAGAGGTAGTGGTTAGTCTTTAATCATCATATGTGAATTATTCTTCTCTTATTGCATTGTTTTGGAGGTCTCCCCCTCAAATTAGCTCTATTATACTATCCAATATTCTAATTTTCTATCGTTTATTATTGTGTGATCTCTTATATCTATTTATTCTATGTGAATTTGTGTGAACATATAAATAATTTCATTACAAGTGGTATCATACCTTCAATTTTGGAAAGTTTCCTATGGTGTTTTTTTATGAATCTAGCGAGGCATAGCTTTTGGGAGAAGGAGTGAAAAAACATAACTTTTAATCTAGGAAGAATTTTTTTTTTTGTCAGTGTAGTATTGCTCAAAATAATTTTTTGAAAAAACATATTTAGTAAAAAAAGTCTAGAAATTTTTTTATCCTCTTGCAAAATTTTAGTCATTGGATTCATCTCAGGGAGATGATCATAGTGGCATATTATGTTGGTACACTTTTTTGTGCCAACATTTTTACCCTAGTACACAAAGGCAGTCATTGGATTCATCTTGGTGAGGTTATCACAATGGTGTCATCTCTTGGTACATTTTTGTGGGTTAAAAACCCTCCTAGATTTTTTTTAATGGTAAGTCCTGACTCAAGGAAGAAAAGGGCACCAAAAAATCCTAGGAATCCTATCAAAGACATGGAATCTAGAAATTTATATCTAGCAATTTCTCAGCTTTGGGCTGACATAAAGAACTTGGTAAGGCATTGTGACTTTGTTATAGTTTAAGCTAATGTTTTAGGGATTCATAGAGTGATGAATAGGGTTCACACTAAATTTCATCACATCACTATGTAATTGGCTACCCTTACATCATAGTTTTAGCCTAATAACTCTCCACTTTAGCATTCAACTCCTCCTCTCAACACCAACAAGTATCATACTAGTGTGAAACAAATGTTGCCAAAAATGGAAATGAATAATTTTGATGGTAAGGATCATCTCACTAAAATTAACCAAATTAAAAATTTATTTGAGTTGCATCAAAGTCCTAGTTCTCAGATGGTGATAGTGGCATCTCTATATTTGGAACTTGAGTAGTTCATTTGGTATCATTGGTTGTGTGCTCAAAAGAAAAATAATGGTGATCATATTACATGGTCTATTTTCATAGATGAGTTTTTTAATAATTCTCAAAATAATGTATCTAAAAACTATTTTAGTTAATTAGCCAAACTATGACAAATAAGATCTGTGAAGGATTATATTCATCAGTTTCAAAATCTCTCCTTATGGGTGGAAGACATCACTAAGGTAAATTTGATTGATATTTTTTTGTGTGGCCTCAAAGATAGCATCCAATTCAAGGTTCAAAATTTTCACCTAGGATTTTTATTAGAAGTTATCCCTTGGTCACTCATGGTAGAAGAAAAAGAGATGGTAAAAATGAAAACTTTCACTACTGGTCATGATTGCACCTTTCTAGCACCATCATTTTAGTAACCCACCAGATTGACACAATCAAAAATTAAGGAGAAACTAGCCAAAGGGTTGTGTTATGGTTTCAATAAGAAATAGAGTAAAGACCATCATTATGTTGAAAAGAATTTGTTTTACATTGAGGTTACCAATGAGGATGAAGATGATGAAGAGGTAAATGTTGATGATGAAGAAGTTCCTAAGGAGGAATCTAAACACTCTTAGCTTACTATTTCTTGTCATGAAATTTTAGGTATTATTAGTCCCCAAACT
This sequence comes from Torreya grandis, assembly GCA_037957365.1. NCBI lineage: Eukaryota > Viridiplantae > Streptophyta > Pinopsida > Cupressales > Taxaceae > Torreya > Torreya grandis. The sequence continues at coordinate 3,745,670 of JARHVA010001083.1, forward strand.
CTTAAGGTGATGAGTTTCATTAATAAACAAAAATTCACTATCTTGATTGATTCTAGGAATACACACAACTTCATCAATAGTAAGTTGGCTACTCATTTTAACTATTTTATTTATCCAGCTCCAGAGTTTCAATCTATGATTGTAGATGGTAGTACTACCAATTATTTAAGAAAATGTCATAGTATTAAGATGACCATGGGAGATTAATTTTTGGATTCTCTTATGTTTTCTATCCACATGTGTGGATCTAACATTATTCTGGGAGTACAGTGGCTCACCACTTTGGGCACTATTAAGATGATTTTAAAGAATTATTCATTCACTTTCATTATAAAGAAAGGACATTTGAGCTAAGGGGATTAAAGGCTAAATATCCACAACTTTTTAGCTCCCATTAAATGAAAAATATTCTCTATAAGGGTGCTAAAGGATTTTTAGATCACTTATTTTCCATGGAAGTATAGTCAACTCAACCATCTCCACCTCTTAATCTACAACAAGTGATTGATGGTCATTTAGTTGTTTTTAGTGATATGATAAAAGAAATTCCACCTAGATGCATGCATGATCATGATATAAAAATTATTCTTGATAATACACCACCCAATATCAAGCCATACAGGTATCCCTATGCCTAGAAAAGTGAAATTGAAAATATGGTACAAGAAATGTTTGTTGCAGGAATAATTTTCCATAGCCAAAGTGAATATTCTTCTCTAGTTGTCATGGTGAGAAAGAAATATAACACTTGGAAGATGTGTCTTGACTATAGATAACTAAATAAGTACACTATCAAAGATAATTTTCCTATTCTTATTATTGATTATTTTCTATATTAATTGAATGGTGCTTTTTATTTTACCATGTTAGATCTGTGCTCTAGGATCATCAAATCTACATCCATGATGAATACATACCCAAAATATCTTTCAAGACTCATGAGGGCCATTATGAGTTTCTGGTTATGCCTTTCGGTTTAGCAAATTCACCATCTACTTTTTAGAGTTTGATGAATACTATTTTTAGGCCATTTTTGAGAAAATTTGTTCCAGTATTTTTTGATGATATCCTCATTTATAGTAAAAATTGGAAAGACCATTTACAACATGTCTAATAGGTACTCTCAATTATATAACAACATTAGTTGTATGACAAACCTTTGAAATGTAGTTTTGGGACTTGTGAGGTTTAATATTTAGGTCATCTAGTTTTTAATGGAGTGAAAGTGGATCCTAAAAAAATCCAAGAAATGGTGGACTATCCAATTCCTAAGACACTCAAGAAACTATGGGGGTTTTTGGAGTTAACTTCTTACTATCATAGGTTTGTAAAAAATTATGGTAGAATTATAACCCCACTCACCTCTTTGTTGAAGAAAGACTCCTTTTAGTGGACTGATATAGCTACCAAGGCACTTGAAGAATTGAAATTAGCTATGTGCACCACTCTAGTATTGGTCACTACTAATTTTTCCAAGACTTTTATGGTTGAATGTGATCCATTTGTGTATGGTAAGGGTGTTTTACTCATGCAAGAAGGTAGACAACTTGAAATTAAAAGTTTTCAACTAAAAGATAAAATCAGCACAAACCCATCTATGAGAAATAAATGGTGGCCATTTTGCATGTACTCAAACAAGGGAGATCTTATTTTATGGGTCATCAATTATAGGTAAAGACTGATCATGATAGTCTAAAATATTTTTTAAAACAATGGTTATCATCTGAAGAATAATATAAATGGGTAACTAAGATGTTAGGCTATGATTTTGAAATAGTCTACAAAAAGGGCAAGGGTAATGTGGTGACAAATGCACTGTCTAGAAAGGATGAATTAGTTGAGGCATTGATATATGCCATAACCATTTTGTAGGTAGATTGGCTAGAAGAAGCATGATCAGAATGGGAAAATAATAGTTCCACCCATGATTTGATTCAAAATATTTATCAAAGTTTAGGTAAATTTTAAAAATTCACATGGAAGGGTAATGCATTATGGTATAAAGATAGATTATACCTATGTAAGAATTATATTATTAAACCAAAAAATACTTCAAAAACTTAGTTCAACTCCACTTAGGGGTCATTCAGGATTTTTAAAAATCTATCATAGAATTAAGAAGGATGTTTTTGGGAAGGACTTAATGGGGATGTATAGAAATATGTGGCTAAATGTATGATTTGTCAACAAAACAAAGTCAACCCTTAAAACTCTAGGTCTTTTACAACCTTTATCCATCCTTAGCTAGCATTGAGAAAAGGTATCTATGGATATCATTACAGGGTTATTGAGATCTACTTGTCAAAATATTATCATGGTTATTTTGGATCATCTCATTAAGGATGCTCATTTTTGTTCTTTATCACATCCATTTTTTACTAATACAATAGCTTCTTATTTCCTCGATACAGTTCAAAAATTGCATGGTACTCCTAAGATCATTGTCAATGATAGAGATCCCATTTTTACTAATAATTTTTGGACTGAGTTATTTACATGTTTGTGAACCCAATTGGTTCATATTTTATCCTATCATCCTCAAACTGATAGACAAACTAAGGTAGTCAACAAATGTCTAGAAGGATATCTTCGTTGTTTTATTTTTGACAAATAGGATAAATGGGGTCATTGGTTGCCACTTGTTGAATGATGGTATAATAATTCTACTCCTAGTTCTTCCAAAATGTCTCCCTTTATGGCACTATATGGATACCATCCTCCATCCATCACTTCAACCTTGAGGGTCCATCCTAATGTTCATGCAAGTTAAGAACATATTCACCATCAATAAGAGGTCCTTGCAAGCTTGTGTGAAAATTTAGATATGACTCAGAATCACTTGAACCAATAGGTAAATCAACAAAAAAGTGAGAGGCATTTTGACATTGGCGATTGGGTCTTTTTTTGCTTGTAACCATATAATCAGATGTCATTAAAGTAACAAAATAAGGATAAAATGTTGTCCCCTAAGTATTATGGGCCTTATCAGTATTGACAAATTTTTGGTCCTACAAGCCAAAATTAGGCACCCCTCCTTTTTATTTGAAAAATTCATCCAATCCATGTTTTGTCTAGATCATCGCTCTTGTACCTTATGCAATTAATGTTCTCTATTATACCTTTCTCACGAAAAATCTAGGTGTTTCCCTCATTCTACTTTGCCAAGTGAAAATTAGGTTTGTGCAGGTGCATTACTTGTCTAATTTTATATGTAGAAGTGATTGAAGAACCTAAAATGGTCTAAAGTAGTTCACAAAAGGAAATAGATTTCTATCAAAGGTAATTTTGATGGCTTGAAGGATGTTTGCAAAATTTTTGAAGGGTGTCTTTTCGGAGATCACTTGGGAAAAGAAAGAGGACTTCTTCACTTTTCCAAAGGATGTTTGAAAAAGGTTTAAAGAGTATGTGCCCTTCTAGAAGGGACCTTGAGAAAGTGAAGAGCAAATAAAAAAGGCTCAAGGGGCACATTCTCCTTGGGAAAATAAGCAATCAAAAGAAAGAATTCCTTCAAACATTTTGTCTAAAGGAAAGCACAACAAAAAGCTCAAAACAAATAAGGTTCGATAATCCAAAGAGCAAGAAAATAAAAGGCCAAAGCAACGGAGAAGTTGAAGGAAAGATACAAACATGGGCAAAGACAAAGTGGAAAAGACAAAACAAGGAATATTTTTAAATGTTGACAAAGACAAAGGACATAATCAATGACCACTCAGACCAAGACAAGTGGCATAGATGACTTAAGAAGGAGAATTAATATATTTGGTGAAATATATCTACTAAAAACCAATAAAATAGATTGGTTTTCAAACTATAGAGGAGAGAATCCAATGTTTCATGCTTAACCATTAATGCATATCCATTTGTGCCCAACATTAAAGAGAGCATGCTCCAGCCACAATAGCTTCGGGATGGCTTTGTCAGTTGCTAGAAGGAGTATCCCATGATTTTTTAGGCCCAAGATAGCAAGGGTAGTGACTTAGATATATAAAACATGGCTCTCCCATAGACAATTGGAAGAATATGGCATCAACATGGTCTTGTGGTCTCTATAAAAGTGTTTAACTCAGCATGGGTTTGCATTTCTTGAAATGTTAACTATCTTGTTTCCAATTCTCTATATATTTGTAACTTATCATTTGAGAAGAGATATCTTAGCTTGTATGGCAAATCCATGAAATAATTTACCTTAAATTAGAAGAATCATTTTTACCTCCATTTGAGCTTACACTTTTGCATGTGTCTATGGTTTTATCTTGTTTTAAGTCATTTTATTTTCATTCTTTCATAAGTTTATTCCAACATATATCATGTATTGTGAGTTCTTCTCTTGCAGGTCAATAAGAAGTGTTTAGCTTAGTGTATAGGCACATGTGAATAGGCTATCCATAGTATATCTTAGAACACCTCTAGTATTTCTTCCTCCGTATATCTCCTAACATCCCCTATTGAAACATTGATGCAAGAAAGGTTATAATTTTAATGAAGTGTATGCTTGCTTCTCTCTAGTGTTAAGTGTATGTTAAAGTTGAGCAAACAAACCATTTTAGTACATCAATGCTTTATTTTAGGTTCTAATTTTAGTATTTCTCTTCCTTTTCATCCCAACCATTATTAGTAGTAGGAAATCTAGGGCCTCAAGTGCATCAATGGGAGCTAGCCCCTAATCTAGAGATTCATCCCTCATATTTATAACCCATAGCAAGTGGAATGTCTCCATTGTGTCTATGGAAGAAGAGAGATGAGCCTCCCTTTAGAGGGTACAATCCACAACATCAATTTTTTTTATTGTTCTCAATAGGACACCTTTCTATGTCCTATAACTTTTATAATTGGTGCTAGTCTTGATATTGTTAAAAAATCAAAAGGAAGGAGATATATTTAGCACCTAAAAACTCCATTCAAGAACCAAGTCTGTAGTTAATGACAAGCTTGGCATCCCATGCCAAAGTTCAATACAATATCTCCTTTTAAGGGTTTACCTTTGAACTCAACAAAAAGGCTAAGGTTTACAAATACCCACCCTTATGTAGTAAGCCATTTTCCTAAACCAGCCATAAAATACACCTATTCAAGGAGACCCCTATTGAATCCTTTCACAACCATGGTAGCCGTTATGGATTTCACTTTTTTGGCCTTCAATGGTCAAAGTCCCTTAAACCTTCAACATTATGACCCAATTCCAAGGACAACTCTCAAAAGTGTTCCTCCCTTTAGTGGAGAGGGCCCAATCACTACTATCGAGCATATTAGAAACATAGAAAACCTCTAAAACATCCATAATATCATTAAAGAAAATGTATCCATTAGTTTGATAGCCTTGCCCTTCAAAGGGAATGTTTTGAATTGGTATGGGACCTTGCCTATAAACATGGTCGGCTTATAGAATGGGTTAGGGACCCTATTGACCAATAAGTTTGGGGAAAAAAGTAACCATTTATCTGTAGCTAAGTAGATAACCATAATGAAGAGAGCCCCACATGAGTTTATGTAAGATTTTAACACTATGTTCCAAAAGACTTGGGACAAAATCCCAATTCTTTTCAGGCGAACCCCAAGCTATGCTTTCCTTTACCACTTAAAGGCCCTAGATAGTGACATTATTGTCAGGATACAGTCCATGGTAGAAACACTCTACCCACTACTTATGAGATAGCCATAGCTACAAAAAATATCCTTGTTTAAGTAGGAAAGATAACTCCTGGACCTCTTATACCACTCTTTCTTGATTTATATCCCTCAATCTAGCCTACTTTTCCCACTCTAAATCCTCTAAATAATCAAGAAAAGTTAGTGTATACCCTTGTAAATGACACCCATGAAGTGAAGAGCCTATTATACAGTGTTACCAATGAGTTATTTGTCCTGAAGAGATAACAAACTCAGAGTTATAGGCCAAATCAAGGCTACTTGCAATTTAGGTAAGCAAGTAGGCATCCCTTCTAGAGTTATAATGAAGGGAAAGGTTAAATTACACATGTCAAGCCTTACCATAGATATAATATAAATTCCACTTCATCTTCTAAGGCTCTTTTCCACACTAAAAATAATTTGGTGCAAGAACAACCCAACTATCCACCCTTAGAGCATGGCCAAGAATAGGTTGCTTATGCCAGTGAGCTACCAAATCAAAGCATGACTGTACAAGGTGATCAATTACCCCAATTCTCAAATTTTAGGATTTCAAAACAACTTGGGATAGATGGTAGGTAGGCTCAATATGATTCCACTCTTATGAATCACTTGGAAGGAGAGTTTTACATAGTCAACTATGTGGGGAACACAATTAATCAAAATGTTGGTGTTGCATCCAACAACAGGTCTAAAAGGAGAGCCATTGATAAAGATAAAATAGCCATTAAAGTACCTAAAATATCTCCTTCACCAAATCAATTAGTAAGTGTACTTGAAGCAACCCCAAGACCACAATCAAATCAAGAGTTTCCCAATTATAGGCCAATAGTTTCATCTTTAGCTTCTTAAGTTACACCATAAGTTACGAATGTTTCCAAGGAGAAATCTAAAGGGGGAAATCCTTAAATCAATATATTAGACCAAATGAAGAAGTTTCACATGAACATCTCATTTTGGGATTATTTATCACTACCAAGATAAAAGGATATACTCCAAAATGAATTGTATGAGTTGGGTGAGCAAGTTGTCCCAGGAAGAAATGATAATGTATTGGTAGTATATGGAGTTCCTCCCATGGATGGTAAAGAAAATAAAGATGAGAATTTCCCTCCCTTAAATTTTTCCTTAAATATTGGTGTTTTCTTGGTCCATAATTGTATCATTGATAGTGGAGAAAGGACCTCATTTATGCCCAAATTCGTAGCTGATAAGCTAGGCCTCAAGTATGAGCAAATGACCAAAGGAGTTCTACAGTTGGATGGATCACTCGCTAAGACCTTGGGAGTGGCAAGAGGCATGAATTTGACTCTTCATGCCTATCTAACCTTCTTAATTCCCCATGATGTGGTAGTGGTATATGTTCCTCCTTACTTCACTCTTTGCTTGTCAAGGGATTTCACATCCAAGATAGGTGGATACTTGGTAGCCAACTAGTTTTACATGGTTTTCAAGACGAAGTATGGAAATAAGTTGAGGATTGAGTCAAATATCATCCAAAAGGATCACTTAGAGGAATACTCATGCAAAATGGTGAATGTGAAATATGCAATCATTGATGAAGAAGAGCTCCAAGTGGATCAATCTCCATCATCTTCACTTGTAGGAGTTGTTGACCTACTCCTAGATGAATGGGGAAATGACAAATTTGAGCATGATCCTTACAATTTTATTGAATAATCTGGTCTTGGAGTCTAATTCATTCATGAGAAAGATGCTTTCATGCTGAAACTGATGAAGATAAACCAAGAGGATTGTGGTTTGTGGCAGTTATTCTTTGATGGATCTATAAGTAAGTTTGGAGTTGGTGGTGGGGCAATGCTAGTTTCACCTATAAAGGATAAATACTTCTCAACTTTTAGATTTTAGTTTTCCTACACCTACAATATAGTAGAGTATGTGGCCCTTGTTCATGGCCTAGAATTGGCAAGGAAGAGAGTAATTAGATAATTATAGGTGTTTGGGGATAGTGAGTTGATTGTGAACCAAGTGAGAAGTTAAAGCTTGACTAATAAATTCTTACTTAATTCTTACAAGTATAAAGTGTGGGAACTTGTTGATAACATCATTTCTTTCAACATCACTTCAATTCCAAGAGAGGAGAACAAGCATGCAGATAAACTAGTAGTAGTTGGTGCTCAGTTTGACATCCCAAAGGGGATGAGACAAAGCGAGAATTAACATCATTTATAGGTGATTGTGAGGCTCTCCATACTAGAAAACGTCATCAATTGGTATGTGTTTTAAAGTGACCAATAAATATGACTTTTCTTGTAGTAAGAAGATTTTAATTCAAAAAATTATTCCAAGCTACAATAGTAGTATGATGGGTAGATTGTTCAACTAAATACCAATAGGCTTCTCAAAAGTTTGTTAACTCTTGAGAGAATTTTAAATGAATATGACCAACTCAAGAGAGAAAAATTAAGCATGCCAAACAATAAGGAAAACTATGAAAGGGTAGATATCTATAAGGATAAGCTATTTACACTTGGGAAGGTGTGTACCAATGAGGAAAAACATGCTTTCATTAAGTTATGTCAAGAGTTTGTTGATGTCTTCACTTGGGAGTATGGTGATTTTAAGGGATTTGATCCAATCTTGGCCCAACACACCATTGAGATGGAATAAGGTTCCAAATCAATCAAGTAAAATCAAAGTCCAATCAATCCAAAAAATGAGCCTCTCATGAGGAAATAACTCACCAAACTGATCAACTCCAAGATTATTTTCTCTATAAAACACTCTTCTTGGATAGCCAATTTGGTCCCTATTAGGAAGAAGAATGGAGAAGTTATATTTCATGTGGATTTAAAAGACCTAAATAGAGTCTCACTAAGAGATCACTATCCCATTACAAGTATGGAGTAAATTCTTTAGATGGTTACATGTAGTGAAAGATTCTCTCTCCTAAATGGCTACTTTAGGTATAATCAAATCTTGGTATAAGATTGTGACCAATAAAAGATATAATTCACCACAAAGTTTGGAATATACACCTATAATAAGATGCCATTCAAATTGTCAAATGCTGGAGCTACTTTCCAACATGTTATGAATATGGCTTTCCAAGGTTTGATCAATGACATTATGCTCATTTATCTTGATAATGTGATAGTCTTCTCGAAGGAGGAAAGTGAACACTTAAATCACCTAAGTCAAATCTTTGAAAGGTGTAGAGATTTTTTCATCTCTCTCAACCCAAAGAAATGCATGTTTTCCATCCATGAAGGCAAGCTCTTGGGAAGCAATAATTGGCTATCATGCCTGTTCAGCCTATTCAAGTGGAATAACCATTCATGTAATGGGGGTTAGACTTCATAGAGCTGATCAATCCTCTTTATAGTGTTGGCCACAAGTGGATTTTTACTACCATAGATTATTTCACAAGGTGGGTATAGGCTATAGCTTTGAAAGAGGCCAATAAGAGTGTACTCTTAAACTTATATAAAGTCATAGTGACAAGATTTGGGATCCTAGCCACAATCATTCTATCTAATGAATTAGCTTTTTTGGGAACAAAGACAAGTGAGTTGGAATTAAAGTATGGAATCTATCTCAACACTTCTTTTAACTACTATCCATAAGGAAATGTTATGGCCATGTCCACAAGCAAGAATTTGATTAAGATCATAAAGAGGATAATGGAGGAAAATCAAAGGACTTGGCATGCCAAGTTGAAGATAGCTCTTTGGGAAGATAGGATCATTCCAAAGAGGGAAATTAAGAATTAACCATAAACACTTGTGTATGAAAGGGAAGCTGGACTCCTTATCTCACTTGAGTTACCAGCCTTGGATCTTGCCCATTAGTTATAATTGAGGGAGAGTGATAGCTTGGAAGTCAAGTATTGTGAGTTAATGGATATTTTAAAAGTGAGAGACTAAGTCATGGATGCCATGACCGGCTACCAAAAACAAATAAAGGAGAATTTTTTAAAAAAATCTATGCTAAGGAGCTTCTTAGAAGGTGGCATTAGCTTTAAGTGGGATGAGGACTAAACCAAGATTGGAAAGCACACAAAGTTTGACACTTTGTAGAGTGGCCCATATGTCATCACCTAATGCAAGCAACATAATGCTTTCTAACTCTCCAAGTTAGATGGTGAAGAGCTACATATCCTAGCCAATGGGATATATCCTAAGAATTTTTACTAGGTTTCTTTTGTCATGTACATAGTTTTCTTTATTTTTCCTCATTTTCCCTAAGTATTGTTATGCATGTGTGTAGTGTTTTTAGCCTTTGTGTGTGTTTTTCCCTTGTTGTTTGGGGTAAAATATTTATTGGTTCATAGGTCCTTACAAATCTATTATTGACTTCTCCAAGATGCATCTTGACTCTATGTCTAATGGACTTTGTGGATACCAATATTCTCAAGCATAGCAGGCATGCTTCCCCTATGAGTCAACAATTATGTTGACCAATTTTTGGTCCTACAAGCCAAAATTTTGCAACCCCTCCTTTTTCTTTGAAAAGTTCATCAATTCCATGTTTTGGATAGATCATCCCTCTACTGCATTGTGCAAAAAATGTTCTCTACCAGACCTTTCTCATGAAAAAGTTAGGAGTTTCCCTCATTCTATTTTTCCAAGTGTAAATTAGGTTTATGGAGGTGCATTACATGTCTAATTTTATAATTATAAGTGATTGAAGAAAGTAAAATGGTTTAAAGCATTTTACAGAAGGCAATGGATTTTTGTCAGAGGGAATTTTGATGTCTTGAAGGACATTTGCAAAAACTTTGAAGGGTAAGTGTCTTTTGGAAGGGCACTTGGGAAAAGAAAGAGGACTTCTTAACTTTTCTAAAGGACATTTGCAAAAAGTCTGAAGAGTATATGCCCTTGTAGAGGGAACCTTGAGAAAGTGAATAAAAAAGATAAAAGGCCCAAGAGGCACATGCCCTTTGGGAAAAGAAGAAATCAAAAGAAAGAATTCCTTCAAACAAAAACGTCTAAAGGAATTCCTTTAGACATTTTATCTAAAGAAATTCCTTTAGACATTTTGTCTAAAGGAAAGTATGACAAAAATCTCAAAATAAAGAATCCATGATAAGTCAAAGAGAAAGAAAAGAAAAGTCCAAGGAAAAGGATATTTTAACAAAAGAGATAAAACATGGGCAAATACAAAGTAGAAAAGACAAATCAAGGAATAGTTCCAGCTACTGACAAAGACAAAGGACATAATTAATGACCACTCAGACCAAGACAAGTGGCATAAATGACTCAACAAGGAGAATTAATATATTTGGTGAAATATATCTACCATAAACCAATAAAATAGATTGGTTTTTTAACTATAAAGGAGAGTAGCCTATGTTGTCATGATTCATAATTAATGCACAACTAGTTATACCCACCATTGAAGAGAGCATGGTCTAACCACAACAACTTGGGGATGGCTTTGTCAATTGCTATAAGGACTATCCCATGTTTTTTTAGGCCCAAGATATCAAGGGTGGGGACTTGAAAGTCTAAAACATGGCTCTCCCATACATAATTAGAATAATATGGTAGCAACATGGTCTCGTGGTCTCTATAGAAGTGTAACTTAGCATGGGTTTATATTCCTTGATTTGTCAACTATCTTGTTTCTAGTTCTCTATATATTTGTAACTTCTCATTTGATAAGAGATACTTTAGATTATATGGTGAAGCCTTGAAATAATTTACCTCGAATCAAAAGAAGCATTTTTACCTTAATTTGAGCTTGTACTTTTGCATATGTCTATCATTTTATCTTGTGTTAAGTCATTTTATTTTCATTATTTCATAAGTTTATTCCAACATATCTAGTGTATACTAAGTTCTTCTCTTGCAGGTCAACAAGAAGTGTCCATCTCAAAGTATAAGCACATGTGAATAGGCTGTGCATAGTGTGTCTTAGAATTCCTCTAGTAGTTCTTCCTCCCTGTATCTCCATAGGATCCCCTACTGAAACATTGATGCAATAAAGGTTCTCATTTGAATGAAGTGTATGCTTATTTCTCTCTGGTGTAAAGTGTATGTCAAATTTGAGTAGACCAACCATTTTGGTGCATCAACACATTATTTTAGGTTCTAATTTTAGTATTTATCTCCCTTTTCATCCCCCTCCCCCATTATTAGTAGTATGAAATATAGGGCCTCAAGGTGTATCAAGGGGGGCTAGCCCCTAATCTAGAGATTCATCCCTCACATTTGCAACCCTCAATAAGAAGAATTTCTCCATTGTGCCACCTATAGGAAGAGAGATGAGCCTCCCTTTAGAGGCTGAAATCCACTATGTAAACAATCCAATCTTGTTAAAAATTGGTAATATGGCCTACAAGTTAGATTTTCCTTCATCCACTCACATACATCGAATATTTCATGTATCATGTCTATAGAAAATCATTGGACATAAATTTGCCATTCAAGTAGAGTTACTAGAATTAGATGAGAAAGGTAGAGTTATTATTCATCCTAAGGTAATCCTTCACATGTGCACGAATTAGCTATGGTTCATAGTGATTATAGAGTACCTGATAAAATAGAAGAATCTACCATGTGAAGATGCCACTTGGGAGGATGAAGCATTTGTGTAACAACATCCAGAGTTGTCTCAACATTGAGGATAATGTTGTTTTGAAGGGGAAGGGCATGTTATGCCCTTAACCATTGGTGTGTCTATGGATATGTGTGGTTGAAATGTGGCTTACATACCTCTTTTATATGCTTATTATATTTCTCTATGTTCTTAGATAGGTTGGCCTATGGAATAACCATGTTTAAGTAGACTATATATAGGAAGTAGTGGTTAGTCTTTAATCATCATATATGAATTATTATGATCTTATTGAATTGTTTTGGAGGTTTCCCCCTTGCAGTGGCTTTCATATACTATCTTGTATTCTGATTTGCTATCTATTATTGTTGTGTGATCTCTCATATCTATTTATTCTATGTGAATTTGTGTGAACAAATTAAAAATTTCATTACATTCTCACTATGCTTGATGGTATCCTTGCTTAGCTTCTCATATTGAGGATTATTTGAGCCACTCTTAATGTATTTATATCTATCACATGGATAACACCTTCAATCCATACCTCATACATTCATTTACTATATAATCTCACCTTTCCACCTTCGCTAGCTTCTACTAGGCATCATCACTTTGGTATTAAGAACCACAACTTACTTTAGGATTTAAGATTTAAATTAAAATATTAGAATGGTATTAAATGATGAAAAAATATAAATCTTAACCTCTTACAAGTACACAAACAAACCTCATCTTTCCCTTCCTCTCCCAAGACTCACTATACTCTTTTAAGGCTTGTATTTTGTGGCATTTCTCCTTATTGGAAGCAATTGATTCACCTTATCAAGAAAATAAATACATTTCTAATGAACCTTTTTTGCCATATAACTTATTTAACTTTCAATTGACACAACTCCCAAGACACCAAACACTTGTTTCTTTAATTCTTCCATCAATTAATCCTCCAAATAGACAAATCTCCTTAGTCTAAGCAATATACAAATAACCAATCCAAAATAGTGATATTTTAGGATACCTTTTTTCCTCATTCATATTATCCAATCCACTTTTCAACCTCACACTCAATGCTTTTCACTTTTCCTTCTTTATCCTATCACCCATTAGGTCTCATAGGTTTCGTTCACTCTTACAAGCTTACTACACCACTATAAATAGTCTATATAACTTTAATTATTTGAAAATATTCAAGATAATATCATGTTACTCTAAACTACAGGTTTTTGGAGTTTTCTAAGGGTTCAATATTTTAGAATCCTCAAAACCTAAATCTAGGGTTTCATAGACCTACAAAGTGCTAAGGGCACATTAAATTCCATAGCTTTACATGCATAACATTTTAAGGGACCAAATAAATTCCTAAATATGTGTTTTATTCTTATTTAACTATCCCTAGGGGTGAGACACCACATTTTTTCTTCTTTTCTCTTGCATCATCAAAATATAGATTTATGAACCCTAATTAGGACTATGTTGGTAGGTTATGTGAATTCATTAGTTTAAAAGGTTATTTCAAAATTTATTCTTAAAAATACATAGATTTATTACACATATAAGAATCCCTACAAGTCCATCGAGTCAAAAATGTATGCATACTTATAAGAAATCTCCATTTTCTCTTTCTTGACTGTGCATAATAATGCAACCTATAAGTCTATGGTAGTAGTATGGTTTATTTATTCCAATTTCAAGGTTACCAAAATGTGATCAAGGGCCTCTTTAAATTATTTATTTATTATTCAACATTTTTAAATAACACATTCAATAATATACATAATAAAGATATAAATGACTATTTGTTTCACTTACAATGGAACTATTCACTCAGAGTAGGGTACTAGCAACACTAGTAAAATTTATGACTAATACTAGTTATTGAATCTTTTCCTTTCAAAATGGATTATAAAAGGACCTCAATTTACTTCCTAAAAATCATCACATGTGCTTCAAGACTTGGCACACTTAATATAATTGAACAAACTAAGGTTTATCGCTCTACCAATTTTGACAAACAAGCATAGAATTCTTCAAAACTGAGTGGTTGCCTATTAATTCTCATTCTAGAATGACATCACCATAAACACAAATTTTATATGAATCAAATTTAGACTCATAATTAATGATCCATCTTTAATATTTTATCAATACTCTCCAAACCCAACTAAACTCCCTTTCAAATGACTACTACCCTACACATATGTCTCTATCCTATAACATTTATGAAGATATTTATCTGTTATATTAAAATCCTATAAAAACAACATAATAATAAGAGACTAATAATACCTTACATTAGGTAAAAGTTACATGACAAAATTTTTTACTTATTCATTTGAAATAACACTTCATACAACATAGTCTATTAATGGATTTTAAGGATTTGACCATCCTTGAGAGGTTTACATCAAATCTCTATTTGCTCCCTTTTTTCCTTTGTTTGATTATTTTCTCCTCTCCTCTCTACATACTCTCTTATTATATCTCTTTCATACAAAATTAATTTTTCCTTTCTATTTCAACATAGACTCTTGGGTTGGTTACACCAACCTCTTTTCCATAACTACCTCCAACATACAATGGTGACTAATCTTGATTTCTACTTATTTTTATCTTAACGATTTATGATGATATAGGGTAAAATATTCCCTTCTTGACTTTTTAAACCCACTTGAATCATCTCAAAATTAAAAAAATATTAATGACACTTCTAGACTCATTTTGAATATTTGAATTTTTAAATTCTTAGTTTTGGAAGGAAACTTCAAACACCCTCAATAATTAATCATATGACTCCTAGGTACTTATAATGACCTCGAATACATTACATTCACATTTAAATGTCTATTGACACACACTAACACTAAAAACTTGACCAATTTGACTCCTTAAGACCAAAATACAAAATTAATGTCTTCTTGCCTTGATGTTCTTGCATCATGTCTCCTCCCATCCTAAAAGCTTTCCAATTCTATTAAAACATATGAATAATATGGTAGGCCTATAAATTAAAATATTTATTAATATAAATAATTAATAAATTTTTCATAGAGAGATTCAAAATCTATCAACTATCACCACTTATCATAAAGTATCATCCATGCCATAATTTCACATAAATTTGCCAAATAATGGTCCTACCTTCATCATTCTAATCCCTACAAATTATGGGGTTAGAGTAATACCAAATTTTCATTGTTATTATATTATATAATACAAATTTCAGAGCCCAAATTATATTCTCATTCTTCATACTAATTCTATTATTAACCAAAGGGAATGTACATAGGAGAAGTAAATGAATCAACATTCTGTACATAAAACCTAGTCTCAACTGAGAGACTATTTCACAAGTGGAATGGAACATGAACTTCATAGTTTATTCTTTGTATGATTAAATTTTTAATCTCCTCCTTAGTTTTCCACTTTTTAAGGTTGTTAGATTCCACTCCCAGATTTGTAAACCAATCTACAAGTTGATCCCCCTCTCTAAATGTATGATTGATTCTAACACCTTGAAAGGAGTTGATGATTTATAAATCCACTTCAATCATAATACTAATAACCCACTAATCCAATTATTTTTCAATATATAGTGGATGATATTGATTTAATCACTTTTAATCTCTAATATATCCACTTTTAAATCTTTTGCTAGTTGTAATCCCCAAAGAGTTACACGAGCTTATTCACAGTGGATTTGGCATTATATATTACATAGAGAGTAATTAGGACATAAAATGTCATTCTATATTTGTCTACTTGAGTGAATTAGTAAATTATTAAGTGTATGTATGCCACTTCACATATATAGATGCAATTCAATAAATAATATAGTTAGTCTCTATGCCAAAATACTCAATTCATTATCATCCCTAAAATATATTGTCAACACATATAAAACATTTAATATTTTATTAAATTTATGTTATTTTGTCATGGACATATTGGAATCATATCTTTTTCATGTCTAAAACCCCCTAATTGGTTTCCTATATTATTTATTCTTGTATCACGCACCTTGGTAACTAATACAATATACCATCTAATGTAACTTAAGGTAATTTATAATAATTAATACCATCTATCCACTTGAGAAGTGAAAAAAAATTAAAGTACTAAAATATTTTAAACATCTCTATATGCATGTTATTTTTATTTTTATTTCATATTTAACTTATTGAGAGACCCATATTATCTATTCTTGTAGTAGTAGTAGAATTACTAACTAGCATAATAAATTTTATTCTAGTTGATAAATAATCCATTTCAAAATTATTATATTATTTTCCATATATTATTATGTAGTGATATAAATTAATGATATTATTATATTGATGCTATAACCATTACTATGTTGATCAAAATGAGTATACCTTGTAACACACTTCTAATTTAGATTCTTTCTAACACTCCTAATTTATTTGCATAGATATTTGTGAATGTGTGTTGGGATTCATTAATATATCACTATAAAAATGAAAAGTGAGATCTATTTTATTTATAAGAGGTATAAGATAACACCAGATTTTATTTGAGAGATAAGAACATTGTTGTTGTTGTTAAGCTCTTAATTGGTTACTTGTAATTTAACTACTCGTGGTTTTATCATTTGGTGGTATAAATTTATTGTTTGAAGGCCTAAATGCTCATGTCAAGAATTTTCATCTACATTTATCATTAATCAAAATATATAAATTTAATTATTATATCCATTATCATCCTTTTTTCATAATATCTTAAGAATCAATGGTATATGAAAAATTCATTCACAAACCTTAAATTATACATCTCACAAAGTTGTTATTTTTTGGTCTAAAATGTATGCATTACTAGTTTTAATAGAAAGAGGTAATTTCATATAATAAATTTTAACCAATTTTATAGAATGAAATAAAAAAAATCAATTATTTACATGTAAAATTATTTAATCATCATAACACTAAATTTTCTCATCTACGAAAATCAAATTTTAGTGAATCATCTTTTTTTGCATTGAATGCAAACATTGTTTTCAAAGTTCCCAATTGATTTATATAATAAACATGTTATGAATTTTTGGGTGTTTTTTTTAAAACAAAAAGAAAATTAATGTATGAACATTTATTCTTAAATTTTAAGGGTATATTATATATTTATTTTTCAATGTACATGTGTGTGCATGCATGTGTGCATGCATATGTGCATATATGCGTATGTGTGTTAATTTTTTAGTTTTGAAAGAAAATATCATTGGATATGATGATAGTGATCTTAATGAGGAATAAGTTGAGAATAAATATGTGAAAAAATCATAATTTATTTCCATAATTTATAGTACTCTTTATTTGATCATAAACTATATTAATTTTTGTGGTTTATTATGTCTTCAATTACAAGTCAAAAACATAGTCATTTATTTATGATATATCCCAACTAGAGCAACCCCCATGTTTTATTTTAATTAAAATTACTTCATCACCATTTTCATAATTGTTAAATATGAATATTATAATGGCAGTCACATTGTAATCCTTTACATTCCATTCTTATTTACATTCCCATTTGTATATGTGTGTTGTGAAAATAAGTATCACCCACTACAATTCACTATTTTTCATATAAATTAGCAAATCAACATAATGAAAATAAAAATTAATTTGTAATGAAATATAATTTTTAATGGATAATATTATGATTAATTTTTATGGTTTATATCACCTAATAAAACATCTAATGAAATTATACTTTAAGGTGTCACAAACTCATGAGAATATATTAATACACACACAAAATTTCTATACTTTAATGAGTCCATTTTTAAAAAAACAAATGGTTAAATTTTGATAATAATATACCTTGTAATTAAAAATTTTATTATATGAGACTAAAATTATAAACTTATGATAAAAAATTCATAGTTGGATCGAAAGAAATTGTGGTGACATTGCTTTTAATTTCATACATTGATTTGTATTATAATAAATCAAATGATTATAATTGTTTTTTATATGATAGGGGCAATAGGCAAGATTTATAGGGTTCTTGGAAACAAAAAAGTATTACATAGAAGTATCAATAGTCCAATACAAGGATGAATATAAAAATTAACAAAAACTAACTATAACATACCAAAAGTAAGGAAAAAATAGTAATATAAAATATCAGGAGTGGGGACCTTCCTATGGTTCCTCCTCCTCCTTGGGAGTCTTCTCAGGGATATCCTACATGAACATTGAGACATTTTCACATGTGAGATTAGCATGTCCTTCTATTGCATCTTCTAGAGGAATCATATATTGCCTCTTCTAACCTTAAAACTATAGGGGAGTCTTCTTTATAGGGACCAATTTAGGGGAACTAGGTAGGGGGGTTTTCATGATCTTTATAAACTATTTGACAGGGATCTGATCATTCTTAGAGGATTGGGTGAAGGCCTACATAGTGGATTAATCCTATCTATGGTAGGAATTCCACTCTTGTATAAGATTTACCAAGGTCAGTCCTGACTCCTACCCCTTATAATTGAATTTCTCCAATTGTTCCTTGTTATTTTTCATCACTTCTGATAGAATAGATTTACCCTTCTAGGAATTCTCATTAAAACTTCCCTCATCAAGGTTGATCACTTGGGTCTAGGTATGAGAGCTATAGAGGAAGGTCATTAGCATGGGTTTTAGAAATACTATCCTTGGGGGTCCTCACGGATGGTTGGTAGGACCATGAGATAGGGTCCTCCTCAAAGAAGTCCTCTTAAGAGTCCTCCCTAGTAGAGGATCCCCTTGGGCGACCTCCCTACCTTGTAGAGTTTGTTCATGCTTGATGAGAAGTAGGATTAACCCCTAGCGTAAGATGGGGTTGGAGTCATTTACTTGATAAGACAAGGAAGTTCATTCAATTAATTTAAGAAGGTATAATGGTAGGATGATATTATAGATTAAAAAGTGATTTAGTAACAAAAAAATGATGAGAATATATCATGATATATTTACCCTCTAAGGTCATGTAAAACATTACCTAAAGATAAATTTCCAGCAAATGTTGAGGAAGGTCCACACAGGGGAAACCTTTCTTGTCAGTTTTCACAAAATCATTCATGTAAAAAATCATTGAAGGAGATCTTGCTTCTTGGTCTGGTCCTTAAAGGCCTTTGTCCTCTCACAAGACATGCCACTAGCCTCCTCAATAAAATCCTTCATGACAGTCATATTTATGCACTAAATTACCACCTTGTGTTTGTTCTATGAAGCAACAAAATCTCAAGCCACTTCAACATCATGCTTAGTCATTTTAGCCACTAACTCAATGAGCCACCCACATTTATGCTTCTTTTAAGAAAAAATCTTCTCCTGCACTTCTATAGACGAGATGGGATCTAGTCATTATCTATCTCCTCTCAGTGTGAGAGGAGGTTATTTTCCATTATAGTGCATTAAGTATATTTAAATAATCACTCCCCATGATAATTATTTTTAATTTGATATTGGAAGCTAATTGGATACCCTAGAGGGATACCTTGGCTTTAGTAAGGTAATTTGTTTGATTTCCTAAAGGTCTCACATAGGTGGTAGGCATCTCTCATTTTGAGTTCCTTATGAATCCTCCCCTACCTGTAGGGCTGAGGTTTCCTTTAGATGAAACATCAAATTTTAAATTCACCCAACCTTCTGATGGAGCCTTCCATTTTATATGTTTATAAATTAGATATTTTAAGGGAGAGCTTAAGTGTTGGACTATGTCCTAGTTTATAATGATCTATAGTATTGAAGGAGATCTAGGTTATTTGTCATTGGGGGGGAAAGCTTTCTAATCTTTATAAATGACCTGGCAGAGATGGAGGAAAGCCCCTTTAGGCTAGTTCCTTTTATTTAAAAAAGGATATATTTGTGGACTTTTCAGACACACCAAAATTAATGTGGAAGAGCTAGGAATCATAGGAATTCCAAGGATGGGATATTATAGGGTGGTTTCTATTACATTACAAGGTCAAGGACCTTATTCAGTTTGACCCACATCAAGTTGAATTTATTTATCATCTAGTTAAATAGTGTCACACAGAAGGAGCACTTTAGAAATAGGTGATGGACAGAGTCCTCTACTTTTTAGCATATAGGGAATCTATTGAGGATATCAATCCCATTTATGCATGTTATACACCATCAAGATTTTGTATTGCACTTCTATCCAAAATTAAAATATAACTTTAGGAGTCAAATTCTTAACCCAAATATTTTTCTAGAAATTCCATTCACTTTCTAGGTTAATATCGGTGGCATGTCTTGAGGCCACTGAGTATGATCCATTATCTTTAGCGATCAAAATAAAGTGGTCTTCCTTATAGAATATAGGGGTATGGATCTGACTCATCAAAGAGTTAAGGGTCTGTAGCCCAAATATATTATGAGGAAAATGGAGTGGAGAACATCTAGGTATCTTTAAGTCAAATTTCTCCTAGTTGCCAATTTTCCATATAATTCCTTTCTTTAGGAAATCCTTATAGTTGGTGATGCCCTTACAAAAATTGAAACCATCTATAGGACATTCTTCCCATAGGAAATCATTTGATTCAAATCCTTCCATGTATTTAGCTTTTTATAATTCTTGCCCATTCATTGTTTTCATTCATAAGCCTCTAGCCCATTTTTTCCAATAGGACTCTATTCATAGAATTTATGTTTGTCAAGCTGAGGCCTCCCTTAGCTTTAGAAAGACAACTTTTTCCCATATGATGAGGTTATATTTGAATCTCTTTGTAGTGCCCTCCATAACAAGATTTTTTGGATTTGTTCAATTTTATTAGCCACTTTGGAAGACATTATAAAAAAAGACATTTGGTAAATAGGAATGCTCTAGATAGATGCTTTGAGTAGTGAGTATTTCCCTACCTGAGTAAGAAGGTGACCATTCCATCTTGTTAGTTTTCTTTGAGTTTGATCAATGATAGGGTTCCAAACCTTGTAATCAATTTTTACTTCAAATATTTTGATGCCAAAATGGCTTGCTAGAATTTTACCCACCTGACCATCTAAGAGACTAGCAATTCTTTTCTGTTGAAAGAGAGGATTGTTAATGATAAATAGAGATCTCTTTTGAATGTCAAAGCATTGATTCAATTATATTTTATATCTTTTTAGGATGAGTTTTATATGATTTAATTCCTTTATAGTTTATTTAATAAGGATGATGGTGTCCTCAGTGAGCTATTCATGCATGATAGGTTTTGTATTTAGAGGCACTAAAATTCTTTTAATCAGTCCTTGAAAGTAGGCTTTTAGTAGACTCACGCCCAATGCTTCTGATAAAATGATGAAGAGGTATGGGGAGAGAGAGGGTCACCTTGATTTAGTCTTCTTGAGTAAGGGAAGAGAAATTTTATAATACCATTAATAATAATATAAAATTTAGGAGTGGATTTGGAGTTCCATATGATCTTCTCGGTGTCATGACTTAATCTTAGCCTTTCCAAAATTTGCATGAGGAATTGCCCGGAGACCCAATCATAGGCTTTCAACATATCCAACTTAAGAAAAATTACCTACCTCAAGGATTTATAGATTTAATGAATGGAATCATCAACTACGATGATACCATCCATTAATTTTCTTCCATCCATAAAGGCCCCCTGTTGTTCTCCTATGACTTTATCTAGGAGATATTGCATTTGATTCACAAGGATAGAAGATCAGATTTTATATGTCATATTTAAAATACTAATGGGTTGGAAGTATTGAATATAGGTATAACCCTACTTCTTTGGGATTAGTACCAAGAAATTTTTATTAATTTCCTTGAGAATAGATTTTGATTGGAAAAAATCTCTAGCAGTTGCCTCGACCTCCTTATGGACAATGTCGTAAAATTTTTAGAAGAGTGGGGGAAACCCATAAGGTTTTAGTGCTTTGGATCCCTCCATTCAAAGTACCTCACTCTTTATATTATCATTATAATGAACATTGGTTAGGGAAACATTGTCATTGTTAGAGAATACTTCATTAAAGTTGTTGAGAATGGTAGCTACCAGATGGTCATCTAATAATATTTCTTATGAGAGGAGATTTTTTTAAAACATAATTTCATGATAGGAGATATCTTCTTCATCCATGCTAATATCCCCATTTTCCATTTTTAATTGAGATATTTTGTTTATGTTCTTATTTCTTGTTTTGTAGTGATGGAAGAACTTGGTATTCCTATCCCCCTCCATCCATGTGTATCTAGACTTCTGTCTCCAAAAGGTTTCCTCTCTTGCTTCAAGGTTTTGAAATTGATAAAGAAGTTATTCTTACTTAAAAATCATGTGATCATTATAATTTACCAAATCACAAATGTATTTAATATTCAAAATTTCTACTTCAAGACCCTTTTTTTTAGAGGGAGATATCCCTTGAAGACTTCCTTATTCCAAATTTTTAACTTATTTTTAAGGATGATAAGTTTTTTGGAAATAATGAACATCGTAGAGCCTAAGAAAGTTTTCTTCCACTAATATTTTATGGATTCTATGATATAGGATGAAGGAGCCATATGCTTTCAAATCTGAAGGGATGGCATTTTGGTTTTAAGATTTTTTCTCCTTAAAAAACCAAGGGATTATGATCAAAACAAATTTTGGGTAGGGAAGAGAGCTTGCTGGGGAAATGAACGTCCTAGTTTAAGGAAATAAAAACTCTATCAAGGTGGAATTAGATAAAGTTTTCACCTAATCTTCAATTAGACCATGTAAAAAGATTACCATTTAGGTCCACATCTGCTAATCTTGCATTTGTAATGAAATCATTAAATTTTAACATGTTTTTAGTGAAGTCTAGATGACCCCATTTTTTTTCCCCAAGAGAGAGGGGGTTTTGAAGTCTCCAGTAGTTACAATTTACCTAGGTCCTATAGTAATCCAAAAAGTTTTTCCAAATAAGGTTTTTGGTAGATTTAACATTAGGGGCGTAGACATTGGATAAAATACACCTATAATTAATATTTATATTCATGAATATAATAAAAATTTGATGATTTATCCTCCATGAAAGATCTCCTCCTAGGAAATTTGGGTTCAAAAAATTGCCAATCCTCTTCAAGTGCCTGTTGAGTTTGAGGTTAAAACTTGAGTGTTCCTTTAGATTTTTACAACACATGATATTAGAATGGAATCAGACATTTTGGTTTTTTGGATGATAATAATATAAGGGTCAACCATTTTTATGATATTACAGAGGGTTCTTTATTTCCTAGGGTTATTTAAACCCTTGACATTTCAAGAAAAGATTTTCATTTCTTATCCTGATGGATTTTAAGAGTTTGTTGGGAGCCCTTAGCAATCTCTTTGGCCATTTCTAAATTCCTTGTAACCATCCTTGTTTATCTTCCTATAGGTTTAGGCACAACACAAATGTTTTATTTTTTCCTTCCTCTTTTACCTGACTTTTATGGTGAACCCTTCATTTAGGAGAAGATCCTAGGGGGTGGAAGATTATCAAAACATTACCCCTACCCTTTGCAGTGCTCTAGATATTTTGAAAGAGGGGAAATGTGGGTAGCCTTGGGGGGGGTGGGGGAGGGGGAAGGATGGGATCAATACAATTTATCAAAGAGGGGGATTTTTTGTGTTAGATCATGAGTTGATTCCAAGAATGGGGAAAGCAATTGAGCACCTAGAGAAAGAGATGAGGGGAGGGTGAGAGGGTCTGCAAAGTAGAAAATGGGGAGGGAGGAGGCACCCAAGGTAGAATCTAGTGGGGATGATTAAAATTGTTATCTTTGTGACATTATATAATTTACTTAAACTTCAATTTATCTATTTAACTTTTTATTATTTATCCTAGGAAGTATCTTCTTCAACATTTTACTTGTCTATTCTCACTTGGTTTGTAGGTATTTTTTCATGATTTACCTTGACTTTATTGGTAACCAAATCTCCATCAAACATTTACCATCCATATGTGGTATATTTATTAATGATTTGTCATGATACACACCATATATATGATTAGATACTTCCATATTACACTGCATGCCTTGTAATCTATTTTTGAATATATATTAAACCCGTTACCATGTCATCTCTATTTTACTATTGCTATTGTGATTCATTTTATATGTATCATTTTTAAAGGTGCATCAAATGCATGTGACATTAATTAATTTTATATAATGTTAAACACAATGCATATATACTTGAGATTATTTATACATATTGCATATATGGATCACATATTATAACATATTATTTCTCCCTCTCTCCACTAAGTCTATTATATATATCTTTCCATTTGGAGAAAAATTATAGGTTTTCATATAACACCATTTTGAGATGATAATTATATGATTGTGTATTTATATACACATATATTCATGATCATAGTGACATGCCACACATTTTATACACTCAATCATAATTTATATTATTTTATTCGATGAGGGAAAATACTTGTACCTTGTGTTATTATATCAATAGGCCCTATGTGCCATAATTATTTTTAATCTAGAAAAATTATGACTCTCACACTTGATTCATACATGAATATATTATCCACACATTGGTACACATGTTTCATATATTTAAAATAATGGAAACATACCCATATATGATGGATGAGATTTATTTACATTTATATTATACACATGAAACATTATGATACACGATTTACCTATTAAAATACATTTCATACCAATTGGAAAATTTACAAAAATAATTATAAAAATTCAAACACATGTACAAATATAAAATCAAAAATATTTTATTTACCATTAATTAAATATATACTTATGTTAGAGGGTATCATAGATTTATATTTTACACACATGATTTTCATGGTATCCACTTAAGTGGGTCGTATGTAGATTTATAGGATGAATATGATGTTGGATCATTCAAATGTCATGCATCTAAATGAATAACACCATGGTAGTCATGATCAAATTATTGACAAGCCTATGGTAGAATTATCCTCATACAAAAGATTATCATGGTGATATTTTTACTTGTACATTTATCATATTTAGTAACTATAATATATTATACATATTTGTTTACTATATATATCTTGTGAATTATACAAATATTTATATTTATGCATGTATTTTTGCATATTTTTGCATAGATAATCCTCTTGTTGTGTTAATTATCTTGTAAGCCTCATCTTTGCATGTTAACTTACTACATTATTTGGTACTAATCTAAATATAAACGATTGTGATGTATTATTTTATTTATAAGTATGATCTAAAATGTATTTTATTGTACTATTTTTTTTTTTATGATTTATATCATGCATGTATATTGTGGTATAATTTTTTTGTGTTTATGTTTCCATGGTACATTTTATGAATCTATGGAGGCACATTATTTTTGTGAGTTTCTAATTTCTATATCTAAACATATTAAGGGCATGTTTGCTACATCTAAAAAAATTTCTTGTACTTATATTAATATATCATATGAGGTATTATAACCTTCGGTTGATCTTTGTATGATATTTTACTACCTATGTCATGACACATTTTTACATGGCACTTATACTTCTAGATGTTATATATTGGCCATTGATTTTTACATGATATGTTTATTATGAGAAATAACACTTGAAGAATGAATAATTTCCTATCTAATTTCATATTTATATTTTAATATAATATTTTATGATAATTACATGTGTTCTATAAAATCTTACTACCAGTGTTTTTTGTATCTCTATTATTTTAAGATGAGTGATTATAGGTACATGTTATTTAATACCTCAACCAAAAATGGGGGCATATATCATATAATTTTTTGATTAATTTCAAAAAACATCAAGAATTATAATTTTTATGAGTATTTAAAAATGAAAGCAAGGCATTACCATTTTTTAGAGTAGTTTAAAAAAGGAAATTAGTATTTTTTTACAATACTTTCAAAAAAATAGAAGTGCATTTTAAAATGTAACTTAAAGTGAAATTGAAATAATTATATACATATTATCTACGTCCATATTCCATACTAAGTTTAATGGATTATAAAAAAATCCTAAACGAAGTCTTGCTTATGTATAACACTCATAAAATAAATTATTTCAAATAAGTAGTATATGGGAATTCAGTTTCACATTATAGTAAAATTAAGTTTGATACAAAGAAGGTTCATTCATTTGTGTGTTTTTTTAATTTCAATTTACTTTTTAGTTATGATATTAAATTATTGTAACATTTATTGATTTTTAAAAATGGAAATTATTTTGATGCATTTCAACATATGAAAACTCAGATGCAAATGGAGTCCATCTTGAGCATTATTCAATCCCTTCACCCTTCCTTAACTAATTAAATGTATATATGATTCAATTATCTATATTTATACACAATCATGCATTTAATCACATTAATACACCAAATTATGGTTATTTTGAAGACATAATTCTGGTACAAGATTGGTTTTCATAATATATTTTCTCTATTTATCATAGGTGATCCATGTACACAAAATTGACTATTATTAAACAAATTCTCATTATTTTTGGCTTAGTATAATTAAAAATTAACATGAGACTTCTCATATATTACATATATGTTTAATTTAAGTCAATTATAATGTACACATTTGATGCAAAATATTTGATAATGTACATATCAATTATTCATTCACTTTCATAGAACCCCATATGTTCTTAGGCTATCTAAAATAATATTTTAGTGTATTTTCCTACGACTTAGTCAAACTATGTGAATTTTTTCCTTAAATTACAAGTTTCATATACCTATAATTTTGCATTATCCTATTATTTAGGTTTGGTCCATATCTAGGTGTTCCATATAGAATTCTACATATAAAGGTACATTTAGTCATTTGAGCCTCTTATAAGTCAAGCCTTATTTTATAAATATTTATGAAAAGGGAATCATTATAAATTTTTATGGGTCTTGTACATTGAGTTAATATTGTGTCTTCATATTATTTAAGTCTTTTTTCATCACCAAATTGTATAAAAAGAGGAATTAGGTGAATGTTCATATAGTTTCATCTCCATATCTTTGGATTCAGGTCCAATACTTTATTTGATATTATATTCACACTACAAAAAGAATATTTGATGTTTTATTATAGTATATAAGATATATAACTACAATTTATT
Source organism: Torreya grandis (assembly GCA_037957365.1). Taxonomy (NCBI): domain Eukaryota; kingdom Viridiplantae; phylum Streptophyta; class Pinopsida; order Cupressales; family Taxaceae; genus Torreya; species Torreya grandis. The sequence goes on from JARHVA010001083.1 coordinate 3,772,891, forward strand.
TGAGGTTTTTCTTACCCATAACATTTGCTTTTCATATTTTCTTTATGTATTTATGGAAACTTAAGTCAAGATCAAATTAGAATCAGTTAAAACTAGAAAAATAATCAATGATCTTAGGTTAAATTTTTTTATGGGTCTTGTGCACATTTATCTTCCTATAAATTTTCATAATTATGATTTTTTTTTTAATAATATGTGGTTAAACTAATATTTAAATATTTTAGTTCTGATTTAAATGATTAAATTTTGATAGTTTCATTTTTTATTTTAGAATATTTGATATCTATTAGTATGATTATGTTCAATATATTTAATTAAATTTACATTGTGTAAAATTTTTATTATTTATATTTTATTATCTTTATACATTTTAAATTTTAAAATAACTAATTTTTATATACTCCAAAATACATATTTATTTTAATAAATATCTTATCACTAAATATATATTCATCTCAATTACCTATACTTCTAAAATGATTCCAAGAATATTTTCATGATAATTTTTTTTTGAAATTAGTTAAGGACTTTACTCATTTCTATTTTAAAATAAAATTTAAAAAAAAATATAAATTATTGATAAACATATATGTTATTCCCTTATTCATAATTATGAGTTTGATCTTCTTTTTATTATTCAATTTATAATTATCTTTATGATATGATTGATCCCTATATAATTTATATTGGTGTATGTTTTTAATTTTTTATTTAGAGCATATATAAGTTATAGATATCAAAAATATTTTTATTATAATTAATTATAAATCATAAAAATACATTAATAAGGGACATCAAAAGAAAATGTGAGAGGAGTATTCCTCCTCTCTATTGTAGAGAACACACCTCGAAGGACCAACAAATCCCCGCTTCTGAATATTGTCCCATGTCAAGCATCTATTCCACACTAAAGTCCATGTAAAAAAGTTACACTTCGGCCAAGAGAAACCATTCCAAACTTTTTTCCACCATTGAATGTTATCCATAAGTGCATTGCAACTATGTCAGGACAAAATATTCTATAGGTCCATGCACTCTACCTCCAAACCAAGAATCAGCCACTCTTCTTGGGACTTCCATGTGGTAACTGCCACCTGCCCTTGAAAGGAAAGGGATTTAAAGTCACACACCCTTATCTAGCTAGCTTCATAAAACCTCTAGGCCAAAGTACTCAGATAAGGATATTGGCTAATTATAGGAGGGAAACCATCCCAAGAGTCATGCCAAAACTAGGCCTCCACCCCACTCTTGCATATCCAGAAAAGACCCCTCTTAATCAGTGCATCTCCTTTCTTGAGAGTCACCCAAATCGCTGAGCCTTTACCTACTAAGTCATACCATGGAATATCCCTTTGGGAAATACCAAAAAAGTACTTGTGGGACAACACTCTAGCCCATAGCTGATCTTGCTCCACACACAAACACCAGTATAGTTTGGTAGCTGAAGCAGTACCAGATAGCATAGACTATCGTAATCCTAGCCCACCAACCTCTTTGGGCTGCAAACTACCTCCCACTTAATTAGGCTCCACTTAGTTAAAGATAAATTCCCAACCCATAAAAATTGTCTTGTTAAGGAGTCCTAGTCCTTAACAAAGCTCATTAGTGCCACCTGGATCATACACCTATAGATAAGAAGAACCTGGACCACTGATTGAATTAGTTGAATCTGACCTACAAATGATAACCAATAGTGGGTCCAATGATTCACCTTGTCCTAGAATTTGTCTAGGATCACTCGCCATGGCTCCTTAGCTAGTTAGCTAGCTAAGATAGGAATCCCAAGATAAAGCAATGGGAGACTCCCAATTTGGAACCTAAGGATAATAACCACTCTTTGTTATATGGCTAAAGGAGTGTTAAAGAAAAAATAGATGATTTGCCCTCATTAATTACCTCTCTAGAGGCAACAAGGTAAACATCCACGCTCTTGCATATGTTAGACACCTCCCTAATAGTAGCCCTACCCATCAAAGTCACATCATCCACAAACTAGAGATGAGATTGTACAAGGAGTTCCCCTCCCCACTACTAACCCTAAATAACACCATCACCCACATTTCTTTTGATCAATCAACCCAAGCCTTCTGCCAATAGAAGAAACAAGTAAGGGGAAAGAGGGTCACCTTGCCTCAATCCATGAGAAGCCCCAAAGAGATTAGAGTGCTCACCATTAATCATAATTGAAAAGGAGGTCGAGTTCACACAACTCAAAACCCAACGAATCCAATCCTCTACAAAACCAAAGGTGCCCAAGACCTTCTAGAGGAAGGAGCACCAAACTCTATCATAGGCCTTTGACATGTCCTGCTTGATAAACTTCACCTTCTCATTAGATTAGGTCATGGAATGCATAGTCTCAGTAGCCATCACCACCCCATCCAAAATTTGTCGGCCCTCAGCAAGACCACCTTGCTCCTTAGAGATAAGTGCAGGCAACCACTTTGTTAACCTCTCAGCAATAAACTTAGAAATAATTTTTCAAGTGACATTGCAAAGAGAAATGGGCTAAAAAAGACTCAACCTATCAGCCCCATCACCCTTGGGAATGAGAGCTAGGAAGGTAGAGTTCAAATCTTGAAGCATTTACTTGTTCCTCTGGGATTCTTAAACAATAACCAAGAGGTCAAATTTAATAATTTCGCAAAATTCTTGGAAGAACTCAATCAAGAAGCCATCTAAACCAGGTGCCTTTCCTTTTTGCATCATAAAGACTATCCTCCTTAACTTTTCGAAGGATATATCCCTCATTAGATGATATTTCATATCCCTGCTAACCAAAGAGGGAATACAAGATAGGATCTAAACCTTTTCAATCAAGTCCCCCTATGCTTCCTCCTTGAATAACAAATCAAAATAATGCACTACCTCATTAATGATACCCTACATAGAAGAAATAGTCTCCCCACTATCCATCACCAAAGAAGTTATCCCCATGCCATGATGTCTAGCCCAAACTAAATTGAAGAAGGCTATGTTCTTATCCCCTTCTCTAAGCCATTCAATTCAAGCCTTTTGTTTCCAAAAGATTTACTCCCTTACTTCCCATTCATCCAATGATTTTAAGGCCTTGGCTTCCTCCCTCAACAAAAATGCAGTCATTCCTTCATCCTGAATGGTTTTGGTAATGTCATTCAACTCCATCTGCACCTCATTTTTATTTTGGAAAATGTTCCCAAAATTTGGTCAGTTCCACCTTTTAAGCTGGTACTTGATGAATTAGAGAAGCTTAACAAAAGTATACATTATTGTTCCTACAACAGGCCTTCCCATCCTCCACCAATTTGCCAGACGTCCAAATAGGTCTAGGTCCCTGAACCACATAAGCTAAAAATTGAAAGGTGCCTTCAGAGGCACACGAGCTGAAGAAATGACCAATTTTATTGGCTAATGGTTTGAGCCCCTCCAATTAATAATCTCAAGGTAGGAAGACCACGAACCTCCCACCCAGTAACAGGAGGTCATGAATATATCTATATGCTCTGCAATGCACCAAGTAAAGCATCCATTAACAAGCTTGATATCCACTAAATTGAGTGTTGTAATATTGTCCTAGAGTAGAAGAGAAGAAGGTTCTAGCCTTGTATTACCTCCTCTCTTCTCCATTAAATGAAGAATAGCATTAAAGTCTCCTGCAACAATCCAAGGCAAATAGGGAAATAATTGATGAAGAAAGTGGATGTTTTTCCAAACAAGAAGTTTACCTTGGAAATATGTAGGAGCATAAGCATTGGAAAAAAGGACTGATTCACCTAACTCAATACATGAGGCCACCATAGACAAAGAGGATTTAAAGGAAATCTAGGACACAGGTTGAATGTTACACAGATTCTAGAAAAAAGCCATGCCCCCTGAAGATCCATGAGATCTAATGCACTACCATGAATTGTACCTCCATAGCTTAGGTTTAATATTCTTGATATCATCCACAGAAACTTTCATTTCTTGAAGAAAGATAATATCAAGTACTTGACATCTAACTAATTCCCTAACAGCCTTTTGTCTAGGACCGCTATTCAGTCCCCTTACATTCCACGAGATAATGATCATTTTAGAGGAGTTAAGAAGTGTGTGTCTAAGGTCTTAACTACACTTGACTCCACCAAGGTCTCCACAATCATCTTTATTCTATTCGTGTCCCTCTTACACCCCAATTTAGCACTTTTTTTTGACATTCCCTTCTTTCCCTCCTTTTGAAGAATCCCCAAGTGAGAAGAAGATTTTTTTTTCTTATTTACTTCAGTCCCCATGATCCTTGCTAGATGGTACGCATCCTCTCCATTCTATTCCAGGTCCCCATTTGTCGCCTCCACCCCTAGTTCCTTTGTCTCTCCCTCTTCAACCATGGGTAAGGCCAACTCTTCTTGAAGAATCAATGAAAGATTGGCTAAATTAATCTCTGGTCTTAAACCTCCCACAAACTACTCCACCCTCATTAATCCCAGATTTACTTCTTACTAGCCCAATTCATCCAAGATTTCAAACCTATTAAAGGAGTTTTCATCTTGCCGCTCCCTAAGGGTCCTCTTCTGGCCTCTATTATAGCTTTGATATTTCACCTGTATAAAACCTTTAACATCCCTACCCTCCCCAACCCCTGACTTCTTCCATTTATCATTGCTGGGAATGTTACTAGGTGGTGGTTAGGGTTGTTACTCCATTGGCTTATCCTTCGAGCATCTACGCACCAGGTGTCCATACTCATGACATAGGTGAGACCTAAAGGGAAGGGTCTCATAGTCCAATTGTTGCACATAGGAGTATGAACCTACACTCATCTCCAATGCATCAGGCAATGGTTTGCTCAAATATATTTCCACACAAATTTGGGCAAAAGTCATGACTTTCTTACCTAAAGTCTAAGTTGAAGACCCCATTGGCCTTTCAAGCATCGAAGCTAACATCATAAGAACATCGTCATGACAACATTCAATAAGAAGTCTAGGGAGCCTAACCCATACCTGTTAGGAACCCCTTATCCAATGGAAGCATAATTGATTACTTTCTTATAAGCAATTAAACATGGAATTATACTAGAATGATTAAGTAACAGGAGGTCATGAATCTATCTATATGCTCTGCAATGCACCAAGTAAAGCATCCATTAACAAGCTTGATATCCACTAAATTGAGTGTTGTAATATTGTCCTAGAATAGAAGAGAAGAAGGTTTTAGCCTTGTATTACCTCCTCTCTTCTCCATTAAATGAAGAATAGCATTAAAGTCTCCCGCAACAATCCAAGGCAAATAGGGAAATAGTTGATGAAGAAAGTGGATGTTTTTCCAAACAAGAAGTTTACCATGGGATTATATTTTTGTAGTTAGAGTTCTATTTATGTAACCATGGGATTCTATTTAAAGACCCATGAGGCGTGTATTGTAATCATCAAGCAGGCAAGTAAAAGCATTGAAGCAAGCAAGGTTAAAGAGATCTGCAAGTGTAAGGTCAAGGAGATCAGCTGAAGCATTCAAGGAGGGATAACAACTCAGGTTATAGAGTTGGTTTTGGTTGGGCAAGAGAGAGAAGGAAGAAGGTCTTGAGGTGTGGCAAGCCTTTGAGGTGGAGGAAGAAGTGGCATCTTCCTTATTGTATTTTCTTCTAGTAATATTTAATACAAGAGTGTGTATTGTCTCTCAAATTATTTGTTGTCTCAAGTTTCTAGTTACTTAATCATTCTAGTATAATTCCGTGTTTAATTGCTTATAAGAAAGTAATCAATTGTGCTTCCGTTGGATAAGGGGTTCCTAACAGGTATGGGTTAGGCTCCCTAGACTTCTTATTGAATGTTGTCATGAGGATGTTCTTATGATGTTAGCTTCGATGCTTGAAAGGCCAGTGGGGTCTTCAACTTAGACTTTAGGTAAGAAAGTCATGACTTTTGCCCAAATTTGTGTGGAAATATATTTGAGCAAACCATTGCCTGATGCATTGGAGATGAGTGTGGGTTCATACTCCTATGTGCAACAATTGGACTATGAGACCCTTCCCTTTATGTCTCACCTATGTCATGAGTATGGACACCTGGTGCGTAGATGCTCGAAGGCTAAGCCAATGGAGCAACAACCCTAACCACCACCTAGTAACATTCCCAGCAATGATAAAGGGAAGAAGTCAGGGGTTGGGGAGGGTAGGGATGTTAAAGGTTTTATACAGGTGAAATATCAAAGCTATAATAGAGGCCAAAAGAGGACCTTTAGGGAGCGGCAAGATGAAAACTCCTTTAATAGGTTTGAAATCTTGGATGAATTGGGCTAGTAAGAAGTAAATCTGGGATTAATGAGGGTGGAGTAGTTTGTGGGAGGTTTAAGACCAGAGATTAATTTAGCCAATATTTCGTTGATTCTTCAAGAAGAGTTGGCCTTACCCATGGTTGCAGAGGGAGAGACAAAGGAGCTAGGGGTGGAGGCGACAAATGGGGACCTAGAATAGAATGGAGAGGATGCGTACCCTCTAGCAAGGATCATGGGGACTGAAGTAAATAAGAAAAAAAAATCTTCTTCTCACCTGGGGATTCTTCAAAAGGAGGGAAAGAAGGGAATGTCAAAAAAAAGTGCTAAATTGGGGTGTAAGAGGGACACGAATAGAATAAAGATGATTGTGGAGACCTTGGTGGAGTCAAGTGTAGTTAAGACCTTAGACACGCACTTCTTAACTCCTCTAAAATGATCATTATCTCGTGGAATGTAAGGGGACTGAATAGTGGTCCCAGACAAAAGGCTGTTAGGGAATTAGTTAGATGTTAAGTACTTGATATTATCTTTCTTCAAGAAATGAAAGTTTTTGTGGATGATATCAGGAATATTAAACCTAAGCTGTGGAGGTACAATTCATGGTAGTGCATTAGATCTCATGGATCTTTAGGGGGCATGGCTTTTTTCTAGAATCTGTGTAACATTCAACTTGTGTCCTATATTTCCTTTAAATCCTCTTTGTCTATGGTGGCCTCATGTATTGAGTTAGGTGAATCAGTCCTTTTTTCCAATGCTTATGCTCCTACATATTTCCAAGGTAAACTTCTTGTTTGGAAAAACATCCACTTTCTTCATCAATTATTTCCCTATTTGCCTTGGATTGTTGCAAGAGACTTTAATGCTATTCTTCATTTAATTAGTCATTTAACATTCAAACACTCACTTCACTTAATTGACTATTCATCAACAGCAATTTTGGAACACACAGGCGACTGACGCCGGTCCTTGCTTGCCTGGTTCTGTCAACGTCGGCCGACTAGCTGCCATCATTGATTGCCTTCTGCACTGCATCTGACTAATGTCAGTCATGCTATCGACACAGGTGCTTCTAGTTCTTCTGAAACCTTCCTCATGTCTACAATAGTTGAAGCTTTTAGCTCCACACCCTAATAATCTCCCACTTGGAGATAAATAGCTGCTACTGTACCTATACCTGTATACCATCTATTTTGTTCCCTTGGCTCTGTATCCCTCTTCAACGTCACTCTTTGAAGACCAACCACCAAAAAACTTGTGATGCCATACCTGTCACTTATGCCAAAAGAATTTTGCTGCTCCTAAATTCTTCATGACATACTTCTGAACCAACTCTACCCTTAGCTCAAAAAACTCCCTATATATGAAACCCTACAACAAGTAACACAATACAGTAACAGGATAATGTAACTAATATTATCCAACATGGTAAAGATAAAATACAATGGTCAAACCTCCATTGCTCTGCAACCTAATCAAGACCATATACCATAGCCTTCTGTCTCACGTGTCCATCCACTCTCTTCTCTAATATGGGAATCCATCCCTCTATCCAGTGCTTCCTTCTAGCTAACAACTCTACTAACAAATACCTATTTGGTTCTTCTCCAAGGACTCACACTCCTCATCTATGCCAAGCTCCCACTATTTTTGGATTCTACCTACATTGCTTCTTCCATCTTCCTAGTTCTTGACTATCAGTAAGCAATATAAAGAAGGTAAACAATGAATATGAGGTTCACTTACCATTTCTAACCTCCATATGGGTATTTGAGACTCCTTGATAGCTTGCTATCCACCCAACATCCATTCTAGTGACCGATCTCAACCATCTCCCAGTCTGCTCCCGATCGATGTCAGTTCCCTACACTGACCCTGACTACTGACATCATTTCCCTGGCTGATGCTGGTGTCCCCCCTATCGACATCGATCCTAATGACTGACGTCAGACTTCTCCTACCTGACTCTATCGACCCTACTGGTCTGCACATGACTAATGTCGATATCTGGCTGACCAACATCGGTTCCAAGTAACTGACATCAGTGTCTGTGTTCCTGTAAGTGATGAAATCTTCATCTGCGAGCTCATCTTGTATCAAACCTCTGTCCATACTACCCTGCTCAAATTTATTCAACCCCTATGACTGATCTCTATCCTTCATCTCCTCCATAAACACCAAGGCTTCTTTGTTCCTGTCAAAAGCATCAAATTTCCTTTTTCTGCAATGAACTCTATCTATGCTTTCTGAATCTAAACACATAACTTTTGAATCAAGAATGTCCATTCCCTTCTTATTCATGTGACCAAGCCTATTAAGCCACATCTTTGAATCTACAGCTGAAGTAGATAAACCAGAAGTAGAATCAACAATACAAGTAGATAGATAAAGAGTATCTACTTTTTTACCTCTTGCTAGAACAAGTGCACCCTTGGTAACCTTCCAAGAATATACTATGAGGGTTATTATGCATCCCTCATCACCCAACCTTCCTACAAAAATCAAACTCTACTTCAAAATTAGAACAGCATGACCTCTTTCAACACCCATGTGTTGTCCATCTACAATCTCAACTACACTTTCCCTTTGCCAGCTATCTGACAAGGTGTACCATCCCCTAAATAAAGCACTCTAAAGTCTCCCTATTCATATTCATGGAACAAATCTCTGTTTGGAGATGCATGAAAAGATGAACCAGAATCTGAAATCCATGATCCTAGCTGATGATCCAAAGAAAGTAAGAGAGCATCCTATACCACAATATTTGTATCCTTTGCTTCTTCAATACCTGCATGTTGATTCTCTTTGTCTCTCAACCAACACTCCTTCTTTGTGTGTCCTTTCTTTCCAGAAAACTAGCAGGTAATACCTTTGGATTTAGATCTCCCTCTTGACCTTGATTTCCCTTGCTTAACCTTCTCCCTTTGCCTTCCCCTACTTTTTTCACTTAGAGCATTCCCTGATGATTAACTTGTGCTTCTCTTGTGTATTTCCTCATTTAAGATCACACTCACAACATCATCAACTTTTAAGATTTTAGAAGTAGATACAGAATTACTTACTACCATAACCAAATTGTCCCAACTTTCAGGTAAGGAACATAAAATCAAGAGAGCCTTTACCTCATCATCAAAAATAATATTGACTAAAGCTAACTGGTTTATCAAACCATGGAAATCACTGAGATGAGTATGTACCAATCCACCTTCCTACATTTGCAAAGTAAATAACTACTTCATAAGATATATCTTATTAGAAGTCGAGGGCTTTTCATATAAATATGCTAAGGATTTTATCATCTCTTCCGTTGTCTTGCACTGTGATAAGTTGGAAATCACAGATGATGCAAGGCTCAACCTTATGGAACTGAGAGCCTTCTGATCAAGAACACACCATTCTTCATCCTTCATATCTATGGGCTTGCATGCAACCCCACCCAATGATAAGCACAAATCCTTCTGATACAGATAATCCTCTATCTGCATCCTCCAATGTTGATAATTTTTGCCATTAAACTTCTCCATTCATAGTTTACTTTATTCTACCATTGCTGAACTCCCACTCAATCAGAAAACCCTGTGAATGACTTGTAATCAAAAAATAATACCCTGCTTCCTGCAAACCATAGCTCTGATACCAACTATTAGTGGTATCAAGCTACGAGCCAACAACCTCTTTGATACCAACTGTTAGGAACCCCTTATCCAATGGAAGCATAATTGATTACTTTCTTATAAGAAATTAAACACAGAATTATACTAGAATGATTAAGTAACTAGAAACTTGAGACAGCAAAGAATTTGAGAGACAATACACACTCTTGTATTAAATATTACTAGAAGAAAATACAATAAGGAAGATGCCACTTCTTCCTCCACCTCAAAGGCTTGCCACACCTCAAGACCTTCTTCCCTCTCTCTCTTGCTCAACCAAAACCAACTCTACAACCTGAGTTGCTATCCCTCCTTGAATGCTTCAGCTGATCTCCTTGACCTTACACCTATAGATCTCTTTGACCTTGCTTGCTTCAATGCTTTTACTTGCCTGCTTGATGATTACAATACATGCCTCATGGGTCTTTAAATAGAATCACATGGTTAAAAAATAGAACTCTAACTACAATAATTAGACACGTAGCTCATGACTATAATTAGTCATTTAACCTTGCTTCACTTAACTAACTATTCGTCAACAGTAGTTCTAGAACACTTAGGAAACTGATGTTGGTCCTTGCTTGCCTGGTTTTACCGACATCGACCGACTAGCTGCTGTCATCGATTGCTTTCTGCACTGCATCTAACCGACGTCGGTCATGCTGCCAACGTCGGTGCTTTTGGTTCTTCAGCAACCTTCCTCATGTCTGCAATAGTTGAAGCTTTTAACTCCACACCCTAACAATACTAGAACCTAAGTTGGTAATTCCTCAGAAGGATTAAACCTAGCATGCCAAGGTTTAACAAAAAGTCCAACCTGATTGTAAAAATATGGCCCTCCCTCAAAAACCCTGTTGCAATTAGCCAGGCATACAAACATCACCATGAAGTAATTATTTACTAATAACGTGACCTCCATTTCTCCCTCTGGCTCCCATACTCTCCTGGCCTAACTCTCCAATAATTGAAGGGAAACTCTCAAACCCAAAAACATATATTATAATGAATGCTTAGAATAATATTCCACATCCTCAAAAATCATATTGAAAGTATTACCAGTCTAGGTCATTCCTTGCATTTCTCTAAGCAACCATTAATCTTCATAATCTTGGATCCCCTGGGCAAGCTCCATTCCATAGTTCCTGAGTTATGGGAAGAAAACTCCTTACCTAATGGTTTAACTTACTGCTCATGCCTGTTCATGCCCACACCTACACTAAAACTCTTACCAGACATGGTTTTTAAAGGCTCCTACTGAGCCATGACCATGCCCTCCTTGGTCTTGCATGACCCTAGATGCCTCTTCCCTTCTCCATGCACTCACTTCCCTAAACTATACTTGCGCACTCCAACCCACTGCCTGAACAAGCTAAGGCACAACTGCCCTAGCTCGGCCTCGACCTACACACATTGTAGCCCACCATTTTCCTTTTCAAATACCTACTCCTACTCTTGATTGATATTATATTTACACTACACAAGAATATTTGATATTTTACTATAGTATATAAGATATATAGCTATAATTTATATGAGGTTTTTCTTACCCATAACATTTGTTTTTCATATTTTCTTTATGTATTTATGGAAACTTAAGTCAAGGTCAAATTAGAATTAGTTAAAACTAGAAAAAATATCAATGATCTTAGATTAATTTTTTTTTATGGCTCTTGTGCATATTTATCTTCCTATAAATTTTCGTAATTATGAATTTTGGTCAATAATATGTGGATAAACTAAAATTTAAATATTTAATTCCGATTTAATTGATTAAATTTTGAAAGTTTCATTTTTTATTTTAGAATATTTGATATCTATTAGTATGATTATGTTCAATATATTTAATTAAATTTACATTGTGTAAAAATTTTATTATTTATATTTTGTTATCTTTATACATTTTAAATTTTAAAATAACTAATTTTTATATACTCCAAAATACATATTTATTTTAATAAATATCTTATCACTAAATATATATTCATCTCAATTACCTATACTTATAAAATGTTTCCAAGAATATTTTCATGATAATTTTGTTTTGAAATTAGTTAAGGACTTTACTCATTTCTATTTTAAAATAAAATTTAAAAAATAAATGTAAATTACTGATAAACATATATGTAATTCCCTTATTCATAATTATGAGTTTGATCTTCTTTTTATTATTCAATTTTATAATTACCTTTATGATATGATTGATCCCTATATAAATTATTTTGGTGTATGTTTTTAATTTTTAATTTAGAGCATATATAAGTTATAGATATCAAAAATATTTTTATTATAATTAATTAGAAATCATAAAAATACATGTTAGTTAAACAATAACCAAACCAACAAGAAATAAAGAAGTCACTTAGAAAACTATAACTATAGTGAAGCCATGTTTCCAAACATATTATTTATACCTTTCCTTATATTTTTCTATAAATGAAAATCATATCTCTTAAATCATCTCTCTTACACGGGACTCATTGAAGAGGTATAAGATGCATCTGGGAAATACTTTTGTCTATGTGAGAACATAGAGGTGAATATATTATTTATACCCTTTCTTATATTTTCCTATAAATTCAATCCATATCTTTCACATAGGGATCTGAAATATTCATTTAAGAGGTATAATATAGATGTAGTAAATAATATTCATTTAAGAGGGATGAATATGTCAGCTTAGCTTAGATTATGATAGGTTTAGGTAATTTATAATTTTATTAGTTTTTATTTATATTATCATTTTATTTATTTCAATGTCTACTTTAGTCTCTAATGTCTATATACTATGCTATATTTAGCATAAAATTATAGCATAATGTGTATATATAGGATTATCTCCTTTTTTCTTATTCTTTTCTTTTTACTAGTTCAAGGAATTATATATGTAAATTATTTTAGTTTAAGGAATTTCATATCATTCTCACATGATATCAAGGTAAGTTTAGTTTATTTAAAAATAATAATAATAATTATTTTTATAGATGAAACATTGTCATTTATTTCTTTTTTTTTAAATATTATTTTTAATTAAAAATTAATTTATAAATAATTTAAAAATTTTATGGAATAATTATAATTAAAAAATTAATTTATAAATAATTTAAAAATTTTATGGAATAATTATAATTAAAAAATTAATTTATAAATATTTTAAAAGTTTTATGTCATTTCATTAATAGATATTATTCAATATTTTCTACATTTAGATTATTCTATTTAATACTAAGTCACATTAGAATGGTTATTATCAATATGTTATTACCATAATTATTATGATAGTTTATTATATTTTTCAAGTGTAATGTTAATTTGATTTCACTATAACTAAAACACCTAATTATATGATATTTCATTGTGTCTAGGTTTTCAATGGTCAAATATATGGTGATATTATCACTTATATAACCAATCATATATATATGACCATATCCATGATAATATAATATTTTATAAACTAAAAATATTGGATGGTGCATTACATATTTTTAATACAAAACGTATAAGTTAACATATTTTTAATGGTGCATATTAAAATGATTAACTTATTATTTTTCCATAAAAATAATACTATAAATTAAAATTTCTAAATTTCAAATATTACATATTATCATCTATTTTCTATTACAATAATAATAGAAACTATTCATCATAATTTTACCAATAACATATCTAAAAATAAAATTAGTCTCATTAATTATGATATAATATATTCATAATAAATATTTAGGTTAAGGTAATCCCACCTTTAATTAGTGTGGGTTATAGTCCTGACCATATCAGGAAGCTTAGGTCTCCTCAATATAACAAACAGACACAACAAAAAAAATGCACACATACACATAGAGGGAGAGAAGAGAGAGAAGAAAAGAGGAGAAACTAAGAGCAATAGGAGAAAAAAAAGGGACCAAACCAAGTCCTATATCAAGAGGATATATAAAGAATAACCCAAATAACTAAGAACCAAGGCTGACAATGATATCAACCACAAATGATGTAAATCTAGAATTAATTATAGAACATTCTGATCTTAGATTTTTTCCAAGAGATCCTTAGGGGTGTAGCTCAAAATTTCTCCATTAAAGTCTTAGATTTTTTAGGGAATTAGAGGTATTTCAACTATTTGAAACAATCATGAACATCATTGTGCTCTGGATAAGAATCAATTGAGTGATCAAATTTTCTACATTAGAATCAAATTTTTATACCTATCGAAAAGGATTCTATGGTTCCAAGAACCCAGAGAGGACCTAAACCTGACCAATGTAGGGAGTGATTGATCAATAGGAATAATCAAAAAAAGTCTTGATGATGTCATTATTTTACATGAATAGGTGTCAAAGTCCATACTCACCAAAGTTTTGAATAAATTTGCTAAGGTCCTTAGAAATATGTTATCCCAAAATGAGAGAGGCAAGCCATGGAGTTTCAGCCACAATGAAGCCTGATCAAGACTAAAGTCAATAAAAGACCAATTAAATTTCCATTATTGTAACATGAGGTATTCCTTTTCAATTATCCATGAGACCTTGTTTAATATTTTCCAAACACTTTCCCTGCACCTAAAATAAAATAAAATGCAATCATTGGCAAGAGCTATTGTTAAAACTTTTCCTACTTCCCATTTCTTTTTTATCCATTTAATATTTTAATTGCATGTGCTTATTTATGGAATTTAAATAGATTTTATATTAATTTATTTATGCATATTTAAAAACACTTTTCACTTAAAACCAATTGGAAGAGCTTTAAAAATAAATACAATGTCATATTGTCTTCTATTTTTTAAACTTTAATAATTATTATAATAATGATTTTATTTTTCCTAGTTAAAGACTATTATGAATAATAGTAATGATTTTAAGATGCTTACATTATTAAGAAATGAATCTTATTTCTGTTATTATATATTTATAAATTTTTTAATGAGTTATGTTGTTATTGTATTCTAATTTAATATATTATGTAGACCAACTATATTTTTTTTATTTGTTATTATTTTTACCCATAAAATGTTATTAATTCCATGTGTGAGTGTAGGTATCTGGAAGTGATCATTTAAAATATAAAGTTTGAAGTGAGTATTTTTTATTTATGAAGATATTTCAAATTAATTTCAATTTAATCTAAAATTGAAGTTATGTATTAACCAATTTATTATAAAATTACTAGTTATTAGTCTAATAATGTTTTAAATGAGATTGTCAACCAGAAATTGTATATAATAACTTAAACTATGAAAAATAATATATTTTATAATAATTAAGGTATACTTGAAATAAATTCATATCATAAATATGTATAATATTTTTCAATTTAAATAATGTGCCATACTCCCTTATGGATAATTTTTATTAATAAAAAAATATTAAAACAACCTTAATACACTATAACTTGTATAAGATGTTATTTCAAGAAAAACATAAAGTAAAAAACTAGAAAAATACATTTACTTATACAATTAGTATATAATTATAATTATAAAATTATACTCTAATATAATTTAAATTATATTAAATCAAATAAGGTTGACCTACATTCAAGGTAAGATCAATATGCAAGAAGACTTGCTCAACAAGTAGTCTAAATATGTAACAAATTAAATTATGGAAAATTATATATTAAATATAAATTTACTTAAATATAATTTAATTTTAGTAAAATAACACTAAAAATGTAACCCCACCTATTGGTAACACTTTTGAGTATTTAGACAGTGAACTGGATTTAACTGGCAACTTCACCTATTTTTAAAAAAATCTTAGAGATTTTATAAAATTGAAAAAATAATTAATTTATGACATTAATAAAATGAATTAAATTTATAAAAATTAAAATAATAAATATAAACAATATAAAAATCTAATAATTAAATACCAAAATTAACATCATACTAAACATTCTACATTTGATGCAAAGAGGAGAAATACCTATCATCTCTTTAAGTATTTCATGAATATACTTGTGTAATATATTGGTGATAATATTAGAAAAATTATTTTAAATTATAAAATACTGAATTAGAAAATGAATGAATTATAATTTACATTATCTCAAAAAAATGATATTTGTGTTCAACATGTTTGGTTCTAACATAGAAAACTGAATTCTTTGACAATTTTATTGCACCATTTTTATCACTAAAAATATATGTTGGATCAATTTGAGACTCTCTAAATTCAAATAATATTATCTTAAATCATAATATTTATGTTTTATTTTATGTTATGGTTATATATTAATCTTTATTGAAGGATAATGCAATTATAGTTTATTTGTTTGAAGATCAAGAAACCAACCCACTTCCCAATGTAAAGCAATAACCTGAAGTTGACTTCTTTTAATCAAGGGATATTCCCTAATATTAATATATGTATCTAATGAGACAAATATTTTTTTGTAAAAAATTAATATGATGATTATAATTACCTATTACATATCTAATTTTTTTTTCACTACTTGAAAATGTATGAGTGATGGTTTACCCATGAATCTAGAAACTTGTGAAAGCCCATAACCAATATTAGGTCTTGTCATAGTGAGATAGATAAAACATACCATGATGATTATATATGTAATTTAATTAATTAAATTAATTAGATTATCTCTAATAATATTTTTTCACCTATAATTGTAGTGTATATGGGCTTCTAATCTTAAAGATTTTACTTTTTGAACATGTATTAGGCATACTTGGATTGATAAATGAATACTTACTCTTTATTTTGATGGAATTACATGACAATAAATGAATTCATAATTATAATAAAATTCATATCAAATCCTAATCTCATAACCTCTTTAAATATATTTAATTCCTCCATAGAACTACCTATGAAGATCAAGTTATGCATGTAGAGACAAACATATTAAATATTAGAACTAGATGATTATATGTAAAGAGTTGGTTCATTTTAGATTATTAAAAATATTTTATCAAATAAATAATTATAAATTATTTAATACCAATATCTTTAATCTTGATTCATCCCATTAATAACTTTATTCAACTTAACCAAAATTATTAATGAATCCATTTAAGAATCCATTTTTTACATACATTTGATGGATTACCCACCACTTTATTAGAATTTTAAAAAAAAAAAAAAAAAAGTCTTATACTATCTATACATCACACATGTATAGGTTTCTCATATTCAATCCCATATGTTTTTGCAAATAGTTTAGAATTTAGCTTATCAATTGATCCATCACTCTTGACTTTGGTAAAATGTATATACATTTTTTGCCAATAACATATATACTAATTGGATGACAAAATAAAGTCCATGTATCATTATTATCAATTTAATCCACCACTAATTTCATATAATTAATCCATTAATTATTCTTATTAGCTTCTATATGACTTCTATATTTAATAACCACTCTTGACAATGCAAACATAGTATTTCCAATATAACCATCATTGAAAAAATAACTTAGTTATGTTGAATCCTTATAATCATCTTCTCATAATTATGATCTAACATTTTATTTAGTTTATGTGGATTCCCATAGTTGAATGTTCTTGTTTGGAGTTGATGAAGATATATGACTAATCTCTTTCAAATAGCTACTATTATTTCCTATTGAACTATAATCATGTAGGACTTTTTAAGACCTAAAAAGCAACCTAAATATGTTATCCCCTTTAAATTATTATTTTTTTAATTTGAATTATGATTATTTTCATGCTAAAATTTACTTCAACTTGGATGGACTTTTGTTCTCCCAATTGTACTTATATTTTGAAGGAATCACCCAACTTGATGAAGCCATATTTTTGACTTTTCATGTGATTTGAGTAACCTTAATTAAGAGATAAAATATTATTTCCATATTTTATTCCAAAAATACACATTATAAAATAATTTGAGATGCATTCCTCCTCAATTTATTCATCTTATAATTCATTCTCTTTATCTTCTTTATTGGATTGATTTTCAATTACTAGTTCCTTTCAATCTTTAATAAATTTTCTTAGGTTTTTACAATATGCATGTCTTACTTTTTCTTGTAAAGTTAGCTTCATATTTCTCCTTTGAATTAGAGTTTTTTGAACTCCCTTGATTATAATTTTTATTTTTAAATGTATTATTTGAAACCCTTACGTTGGTTTCAATTATTTATTCTTGATCATGTTATATATCACCTACATATAGTTTCATCTTATTCTAATGGGACAAGAGAGAACCAACTAAATAAACAATAATTATAGTGTTAATTTCCTTACACTATTCAAGAGTAATAAAAATATACAAACATATTTAAATTAAATAATTCAAAATTTTTTGTACTAAAACATTATCTTTTATAGTTTATTCAAAAATTCTCATTCTATTCACTAAGTCATTTATCCTTATGCAATAATATCCTACTCCTACTGAATTTTACATTCTCAAATTCTCAAAATTAATCCTAAAGGTTTAGAGTTTTATTATCTTACCTTAATATATCTTTGATATGAATTTTTCAAGTTATTGTATGATTCATATTAATTCTTGCATCCTATAATTATTTGATAGATGCTTGGGTCTATAACACTCTAAAGGTATAATAAATCTTATGTATCCAGTTTTGTTCATCCCTATTTATTATTTTTTAATCTTGTGTCAATGTGATACAATATTGAGGTGGTTTTAAACCATGGAAAACATTATCCAAAACTTATTTCCATACAATAATTATATTTAAATGGTCTCTCCAATATTGAAATTTGACATGTTTGAATATTAGAATGTTCATGGAAGCAAAATTCATGGAAAGTTTTGTTTCCCCTAATAATGTGTTGCAACTCTTTTGAACCTTTATTGAATGATGATCTAATACAAAATTAAGGTTTTTAATATATGGAGGGGTAGAAACCAAATTTAATTTAATTTAAAATTGAAGTTATTTATCAGCCAATCTATCTCAAAATAAGTAGTGGTTATTATAGTGATATTAGAAGTGAGATTATTCCCTATAAATTAGACAAAATAATTCTAAATATAAAATTAAATTAGTTTCAAACTTAATCAATATATATCTATATTAAAATTAGAACATAAACATATAAAAAGTGTTTCACACTTAAGACTAATACACTACACTCCTATGTGGACAATTTTTACGGAAAAAAAAATGTTTAAACAAGCCTAATATAATATAACTTAAATGAGAAGTTATTTCAAGAAAAGTATAAAATAAAAATTAAATTAATAAATTTACTTGAAAAGTAAGTCATTTATAATTATACTTCTGAAATTAGGTTATGAAACAATTAAAATTAGCCTAAAATAAATAAAGTAAGCTTACATTTTAGATAATATCAACATGCAGAAAGCCTTACTTAACAAGTAGTTTAATAATGTAACTAATTTTGTTATAGTACCCTAATAATTTTTTTTAAAAATAAGAATTTAATTAAATACACTTAAATTTTAATTAAATAACATTAAAAATGATATCCTACTTTTCCTTCAAGCTAAAATCTCTAAGATTTTGGGATGCATCATCATGAATCTCTCATATTCCTACCTTGGCACTCCTCTGTTTTAGGGATCCATGAAATCAGAATTATAGAATCCCCTCATAGATAAGATTCAGAAAAAGCTTACAGGGTGGAAATGGAACCTTCTATCCAAATAAGGTAAAGCTCAACTTCTAAATATTCTCTCCAAATCATTCCTATCTATTTCATGTCCCTCTTTGTCATCCATGGAAGGATCCTAGATCAAATTGAACACATTTAGAAAAAATTCCTATGGAGAGGTGATAAAGATAGATTCAGATTCCCACTTATTTCTTAGAATAAATCCTACCGTCCTACCTTGAAAGGAGGCTTGGGGTTAATAAGAGTTAAAAACATGAACAAAGCTCTATTGGATAATCAAGGTTAGAGGGTGGTTAAGGATGAGAACTAGTGGACTAAAATCATTAGGGTCAAATACCTTAATTCTAGGAAAGGTTATGATTTGGATTTATTTTCAATATTTATGGAAATGTATGGTCACAAGTTATTACATTATTGGGATGAGAGAAATGGGAGGAAGAGGTGTAAAGTACTTGTAAAAAATGACTTGAACCAATTGTAGGCCCACCTCCTTCAAGACTTAAGTGAATCCATCCAACACATTCACATCAATACTTTTTTGATGGAGGATGACCTCATCTAGAAACATGATCCTAGTGGCCTTTAATATATTAAATCTAGTTATTATTCCCTTTGGGACTAAGAGGATGAGGATGACAACTGGCAAGATCTCTAGCTTAAAAACTTCATTTCCAAAATTAGTATCTTTTTTTGGTTGTCAACCCAGAACAAGATTCTTACTATGGAAAACCTAATAAAAAGAGGCATTCCAATACCTAACAAGTGTGTTCTTTACAAGAAGGAAGCTGAGACTATGGAATATTTGTTCCTTTTCTATTCTTTTGCTTCATCTATTTTTCAACATTTCTTTAGCATTTCTAATTTTTCTTATGTCACCCCAGGTTCCATTAAGGACCTAATCACCCAATAGAAGCCTCCTTAAGAAGATCCCCCACTAAAATTATAGAGGAACCTATATTTCCCCCATATTTTTAGGGAATTTGAAAATCCAAGAATTCTTACATATTAGATAATCTTAGACCTCATCCTTCTTTCACTTTCAAATAGGCCTTGGCCTTTATTCATGAAAATTGGTCTTCTTTGGATCAACCTAACTCTCCTTCCTTCTCCTAGATTATGATTCAACTCAATTTTATCATCTCATAAAAAGATCAAGAAAAGAGAGTTAATAGGTCTAAATTTAAGTGGTTACTTCCTCTTCCCGTATGGTTTAAGCAAAACTTTAACAGGGCAGTGAAATGGAATCCAAGTTTGGTAGATGTAGGAGGGGTGATTAGAGATTCTTCTAAAAATATTAGAGTGGCCTATGTGGGTCTGTTAGGCATCCAAACCAATAATATCTCAGAAGCCAACATGATAATTTTTGGTATTGAGTTGTTATCAAATCTCATTTTGGAGTTTATCCAAATAGAGGGGGATTCAATGAACATTATCAACTGCTTAAAATGCCTTTCTCCCCCTTCTTAGAACATTTTGGGCATTATGAGTGATGCTAAAAACTTACTAACCTACTTCAAAGGGGTATCTTTAGGACATGTCTATAGAGATGGCAATAGGGGTGTTAATTACATTCATAGTAAACATTGGAGTCCTAATAAGTGACTATATCACTTGGCATGAGAGTGATTATCTAGATGATGTCATCTAGAATATCAAGATGGATAAGGGACACATCATATGAAGTTATAATGAGTGAATTAATTATGAGACAATCACAGATCATCCATGATGATTTTTATATGTGAAAGGCTATTATTACCAAGGCCTTACACATTTTGGGAGCCTTGAGTTTGCATTATATGAGTAAGGGTGGCTCTATTACCCATAAACCTCATTTCTCCTTCCTGAAGAACTTATATTGTGAAGACTATAGAAGTAGTTTGTAATTTTAAAAAATGGGTGAGGATAGATCAATTTAAGCTAATCTTTTGTGCTGATGTAAATAAAAATGAGTATGCTTGGAACAAAATGGTCTAAGGTGGGCTTTCTCCATTTATAGAATGTCTTGTTAGGCATGATTCTACACTCTTTAGGGAATTTTCACATGGTTGTAAATACCATAAAGTGAGAATGCATGAACTAAAAAATCAAATTATTAAGGAACTCATTGGTTAAATAATAAGGATGAAATGCCATGGAGTCAAGGAATTCAAAGATAAGAGGTAGAAGAAGGAACTCTTTAACATCTTCTATAAGAAGGAAAAGTATAAACCCAAGAATTCATCTCATAAGGGGTTTATACATGTAGAGCTATTGAGAAAATGGTCAGAGGTCTGTTTACAAATTATGAGGTACATAACCCTTGAGGGTAAACATGTTATTATCTTTTTGCATAATTTCCTTCTTCTGAACCATTTTAAAGGTCATATAATTAGCATCCCATTTTTCTTGTTGCAATCTTTGGAGATTTTGGTGTTGAATTTCAAAAAGAATCCATCGATGGATTTAATACATCAAGGTCTAATCCTATTATTGATTAAGCATGGGGAGTCACTATGGTCTAAGATTATCATTTAGGCCATAGACATTAATAGTGAGAGGGATAATTCAGAGGAAGAGGAAGGTAATAACACTTAATCATATTCAGGAGATGAACAAGAAGAGCAAGATGTGGGGGACTAAACTAACATGTAAAAGAGGATCCCAAACTGTCTCAAGGAGCCCTACACTCATCCACCTACTAGCTACCAAAGGAAAAGGGGTCTCTAGGTTGAAGGTCAAGGTGGAGATTGAGGACTCCCTGCAAAATCTATATACAAAAATTACAATCTAGAAACTACTCTGTAGTGAAATTGCTAAGGAATTTGAGAAGCTCAGAGGATTCCTTTATTTAGATATGATAGTAATTAATGAAGGTAAAGATCACTTGGTTCACATCCTAAAAGGTAAATCCAACTAGCATGGAAAAGAGGAGGAAGCCACCCAGGATCCCAAGAAAGTAAAAGGGGAGTCTCATTCCTCTGATATTAAGAGGAAGAAATAGGATAATGGCAAGCAATAATTTGTTGGAAGCCAAACTAAGGGAACAAACAACAAAAGTGCTAGTATTGAGACCAAATAGTTGGTATTTTACTCCAAATCAGAATAACTTGTTGGTTTCTATTTTCTTTTTGGCTACTTTTTGGTTTCTTGACTGATAGTTAGTGATTGTTTAGCGGAAGATAGGTTTAGCCACTAAGTTTTTATTTTTATCTCTTTTTATCCTAATTATTTGACCTTCTTATATTTAAGTTATTAGTTGTAAGGGGTCTGGACCATTTCAACCCAACTTTTTAACTAATCTAATAAAAAAATAGTGAATTATATTTAATTAATAATTTTAATTAACTTTTAAAAAATAAAAAATAAATCAAACAACTAATTTAAAACATAAATTAATTATTTAAATTTTATAAATATATAAAAAACTAAATAAATTAAATATAAAACTACGAATCAATTCTCAAAGTAACAATATACTCAACATGACACTCACACTAATATTAATAAAAATATAAAAGGGAAACTTTAAACACCATATCACTTATTCCTAATAGACACACCATAAATCACTTGACATGTGGCTTATATTACCATAATATTTTTTGTCAATATGATTTTTTTCCCAAGTCCTTTTTTTTTTATATTGAATATCATGAATGATAATTAAGATTTGGTACCATTTGAAGCACTAATAAAAGTGTTTTAAGGCTAAATTGATATTAAGTTGTGATTATGCATCATTTCATTTATTTGAGATATAAACTAATCGATATTTATTATGAATTTTTATATGTGCTAAATCCTTTGATAATAATATTTTAAAACGCTGGGGCACATGACATTATATTTTTTTAATGTATGTGGTAAGTTGAATGTCTTGTAAATTAAAATATGTTTTTTATATTAAATAATTAATAATTATGTATTAATTATTTTTATATAAATGTTAATCACATAATATTGAGAATATGAAGTGGCACATAATATTTATTTCTTTAATTTAATTAGGAATATTCTTCATTTTGAAGAAAATTATAGTTATATTTTATGTATAAATATTTTTCTACTTTATATAATTTATCTTTATTACATAAGGTCATTAATAAGATAATTGGAATGTTATATAATAATTGGATTCATTTATAAATTATTTTTATCTCTCCATTAGTATATAGGTCTTTTATTTTTACCTTTTTGTTGTATAAATTTTATTTTTTTATTTGATGAGTAAAAGATAAATTTTTAAAGGCTTCATATTCTTATATAAAGAAGAGAAATAAAAAAAAAATACTAACATTTTGATGGGATGCCTCTGTCAGTAGTAATGAAATGAGTGGTAAGAAACTCACTCAACAAGAACATAAGGTGAAATTTTGGGAAGATATTTGGTTAAAAGGAAAACCTTTACAAGATGAAATCCAAGATAAAGATGTTATAAACCGTTGCAAGCAAAGAGTGGGAATAATGGTTAACCAATACTGGCAGAACAACTCCTAGGTGAACGTCACTGACTATGATCAAGATTTCAAGGATATTCAAATATCCCTAAATGCTATATCTCTATACCCTAATCTTGAAGATAAGACTGTTTGGCATCATGAGTCAAGCGGACAGTTTAAAGTTTCTTCCATTTTCATTTCAAAGGGAAATGGCAACAAACCACTGTGGACGAAGGCCTGGATCAAGGGGCTCATCCCTAAAATCAAAATCTTTTTCTGGACCCTTCTCCAAAACAAAATATTAACTTTGGACAATTTACAAAAAAGAGGAATATATATTGTGAACAGGTGTATCCTTTGTAAGAAGGGTCTTGAAGATAGAGATCATTTGTTTGTAAACTATTCTTATACACAGCTAGTCTGGAAAGAAATTTTCAATATGTGGGGCATTGCATGGATCCATCATAAAAATGTGGAATTATCTCTCAAAAGCTGGTACTGCCCCTCCAAGAATTTTGAAGCAAATTTTTTATGGAAACTTACTCTTCCCCATATTTGGTGGGGAATATGGAAGGAAAGAAATAACTGAATCTTTAGAAATAAAGAGCTCCCTAGATGGGTGGTAGGACAAAACATCATTAGAGCTATTAAGGAGAATTTTTTATCACAAAAGAATCCAAGCTCAACCTTCCAAGTGGATAATCCCTTAAGTACGGAAAATTATAAAGGTAAACCTGATAATCCCAGATTAGGAGTTACATGGAATGCTCCCCCTCAAGGGTGGATTAAAGGAAACTTTGATGGAGCTGCTAAAGGGAATCCGGGGAATGCAGGTTGTGGTGGTGTCTTGAGAAACCATATGGGAAAGTTTATTGATGTTGTTGCAATCCCCATTGGTAAATCAAGTTGTCACATTGCCGAAGCTACTGCCGCCCTTTAGACCATCAAAATAGCTATGGATTTGGGATATCCCAAATTGTGGCTAGAAGGGGACTCAATGAACATCATAAATATTCTTAACAATAAAAATAATGTGGCTTAGACTATAGAGGCTATGGTAATGGAGATGAAAAACTTAATAAATTTTTTTGATAAAGTGACTATAACCCACACCTATTGTGAAGCTAATGGAGTTACAAATTGGTTAGCAAATTGTGCAGTCCAAACAGGTCAAAAAATGAGGTGGCTAGAAACATTAGAAAAGAAGGTGAAACTGAGGGCACTCATTCTTCATTATACAACTCAAGCAAAGGAGGGAACAATTAGATTGTTATAGTAACATAATGAGTTGGAGAAGTGGTTTCGTGGGGAAAGGTCTTCAATCATTAAAGAGGAAGGCTCTTGAAAGTGGAAGGCTCTCGAGAATCCTGAACGTGCCCAAACATAGCCGACTCTCAAATCAAACTGGCAGCAGGTGGGATCATTGTAAAGTTCATAATGACTGGGCTTCTAAGGAAATGAGTATGGCTCATGAAAGGAAGGGATAACCAAGGAAGCAGGAGCCCAAAAATTGTGACGAATGGAGAGAGAAACAAGATGTCTGGAGAATCCTGCAGAAAGGAAAAGTCATGAATTATATGGAAAAGCTCCATGGGTCAAAACCACATATCACTATGGCCTTCTTCAAAAATTAGATTGATGAAAGGGTCACATTGCATGGTATCCTGTGAACCTTACTGAGGATTTTATAGCAGAGGTTACAAGGTTGCCTACGGATGGACTTAAATTCTCCAAGCAAACAAGGATTTTGAATGAGGCCTTTTGTAAGTTCCCCAAGACGGATGTGGAAGAGCAAAAGCTGGTCAAGAATGGAGATTTCTATGAATTGGAACAGATTAAGGGGATATGGAGGGATGTCTCATGCTGTATAAGGGAGTATTTCATCCTGGATGAAAGGAGCAAGAGAGTGCATAAATTCCACTTTGTCTTCCTTAATCATTTCAGTGACAAGGTAAGACTGTATTTTCCCTTTTACTTGTGCTATTCTTTGGTCCAAAGTTTATTTTCTCATAGGAAGAAGGAAACGCATCCTATCCTGCATGAAGGCCTAATTCTGTTAATCGAAGGCTACTGCAAGAATAAAGCTATGGTTAAGGACCCTCACCAGGGGAAAAATCATGAGTCTATGAGCAGAAAGAGTGAAATCGTAAAAGGGAAAGACAAAATCAAGTTCCCTAGCACCAATAATCAGAATGTAGAAGAAGATATAGAGCGGGAGAGAATTGATAAACCCAGGGAGGAAAATTTGGTGGAAGAAGAAGGAACTGAAAGCTGCAATACAAATTTAAATGAGGATGAAGAATGTCAAGAAAAGAATGAGAAAGAAGGAGTCAGCAAAGAAGAGGAATCTAAAAATAGTAAAGAAGAAACTAAGGAAAATTAGAATATGTCAGAGGAAGATATTGTCCAGGATGGCCCGGTTGAGGACCTTGTTTCAAGAAATGAAAAGGAAAATATAATTCAGGATGACAATCAAGAAATGGACATGGAAATTCAAACTAGAACCAAAGAACAGTATCAAAGGGGCTGAGAGGATCACTTTGAAGAAGGTGGGAACAATCCCAATAAGAATACTGAGGAATGAAGAGAGAAGGGGCAGAACGTTGGTATGCACACACCTATGAGTTGGGTTAATTGCAAAGTATAGGCTTCTCTCCAATTTGATTCTTGGATGTGTAAGGAGATTAAGGATCTCAAAAGGAAAGTGGAAATTATGGATGATAACCAGAAAGCTGCATGGAACAAAATTAACATCATGGAAAAATAGATAAGAGATATCCCCGTCAAGCTCAAAGATTACGAGAATAACCTTCGAGAACTCATTAAGGAGAACAAAACGAAAATGGAGGAAGTAACGTCCAATATTTGTGCTGCAGCTATCAATATTGGAAAAAGAGTAAATGAGGAGACCAAATCCTTGGAGGGGCCTAGCAAAAGGATGAGACAAAGCTCTAGAAAGAAGGCTACACAAGAGGGAGCCAAGTTGGTGGCAACTACTACTCAGGATACTACTATTGTGAAAGGTAAAGAAATAGTGAAAATGATTTTGGAACTGGAAGAATAGTCTCGTTCTTCTTGTTGGTTATGTTTACTGGTCCTATTCTCTAGTTTCTTTTTGTAATCTTCTATCTATGGTGTAGCCAGATCTTTGTTAAATCTAGGTTTTGACCAGTGGTCTCTCTGGTGGTTTCAGGTCCATATAAAACCTATTTTTGCTACTTCTTTGTAGTAGTTTTTAGGTTCTACCTGTGGTCGTTGAGGCTTTATATTTCTTTCTTTGTACTTGGGTTTCGGGGTCCCTTCAAAACCTGATTTTAGCTTAATCTAAAAAAACAAGAACATTCACCAAAGGATAAAAAAAAATAGAATAACTTATCAAAAAACTTCAACAAAGTTTTTGCCAAATTTAACCTAGGGATCTATCCCATTTTTTGTTGATTTTTAGAATATTAACATGGGATCCCCCTGAATAGAGACATATAATAAGGTTGAGTCATTTTGTTTTCCTTTTTTATTTTTTTAAACTACAAACCATCCTTCTTTTTTGTTAGCCTAAAGGGCTAGTGATACTTCATTAATCAGGACACAAGATTGGGATCTATCTTCTACTATTGACCTTGAATTAGTATCTAACTTAGTAGAATCCAAATATGGAATCTCCTCTGAGGAGGACGTTGGAATTGACACAACCTTACTTAGAGATTATAAATTGACCAATAATTCTTATTTAGAGTATGGCAAGCTTTTGTGATCCCTGTTTGAAGTAGGGAAAGTAGGGACTTTGAAAGAAAAGGCAAAATCCTTGCTATAAATATCCCACTCTTCATCTATAACCAACACTGTGAGGTTTTTGGGGATAAAATATTTCTACCAAGAAGAATCCTTCTTTTTTTAGGGAAACTATAGTTTTTGGTCAATCACCTAGTGCCAAAACAACTACGACAATGAAATAATAAACCTTCATAGTTAATAGTTTGAGACCAAGCATAGTCTCCAACTTTTAGGGTGATTTTTCTAGAACATTCTTGGAGGTATCAATGCTCACCAGGATCCTAGAAAATGTAGTCAAGGAGAAACTCTCAGTATCTAGATGCATTCTTAAAAATGCACCCAGAGATCTACTAATATCCTCCAGACTAGAATTAATTAAAAACTATAGCAGAAGGTTAGGTATATGAGTCTAGATGGGTTTTAAATACAAAGGTTTAGTGAGGGGATTGAAGGTTAGGGACTATGGTTTAGTGAGCAATGAGTGGTGATTCAAGCTCCAGGGTGGGTTATGAATCTTGTCATTATCCTTAATATTATGAAAAATAGTAATAACTAATATTTTAGCATAAGGGTAAATATCAAGACTACTTGAGAGTAGGGGTTTTCAATGCTTCCAATCAAGTTGTTAAGGTCTTGGTGCTTTGAATAGAGATCCATAAATCTGTAGATGATACCCTATGTATAAAAATATTCCTCCAATTTAAGAACAATTATGGTTTTTTCTTCATCAAAAATCACCACTGGGTCAATAGAAGTAGGGGTGAGAAGTTTGGGATCCATTCTTAGAGCTAGCTTGTGTGATACATTATTGATGAAAGAGGTGTGCCTACATCCAAAATCCAATCTGACCTTTGCTTCTTTTCCCATTATATCCCATCTAGGGTTTAACTCTACCCAACTTATTGATGACTTCTTCTTAGCACTTATAGTAGATCCAAGTTATTGGCCATTGGGGGAGGTTGGGAGTAGTGATGGATAGAGCATGGTTGGAGGAATGGCCCCTCCATTCAAATCCATCTAGACAACATCGGTTGTATAGATTTTATAAATATTAGTATAATTATACTATTTATTTTATTATTTTTAGTTTCATATAATTTAAATTAATGGGTGAGATTAATATAATTAAGATAGAATTTTTAAATATAATTTAATGATATTTAAACATATATTTAAATATAAATGATTGATAATTTATTCTTCTATTTTCATAAAGACATATGCTAAATATGGAAAGTACTAAAGATATCAAAATATTTATTTGTTCTAGTTGACTATTTATCTATGACTATGTTTTGAAAGTCAAAATCAAGGATAATCATGCATGCCATTCACTTATTCCATGAAGTGATCTAATGTTTGCACTAGGTTGGTTTTAAGGGATTGGGTCAGTATTATTGGTTGATACCATTTTGATGGTTATAATTAATCTATGTGGAAGTGTAAAACAATGACTATATAGTTACCTAAGACCATCTTTACAATATCGAACCTAGATGACACACATAAATACATAAATCAGCTTATGAAACCCTAGATGTGTGTGTGTGTGTGTGAGGGTGATAAACCTAAAAAGTGTAAGTGTATGGGGTTGATATGACTCCAATCACCTTTTTCTGATGATTGGTTGTTGCATAATTATCTAATACTCCAAGGATAAAAATTAAGCCATATGTATTTGTCCCACCTAGTGTTATTATGAAATTGTGTTCTTAAATTATGTGTATGTAGGTAATACTTAGCTTTAGTACTTAAATGTTTGCTTTGTCCTAGAGTTTTAGTGATTCATAATTTTCTTATGATTACTCTTAGTGATAGTTTGTAAATTGGGAAAAAATGGAATTTTTTTTTATTACGTAATAGTGTATAGATGTTTAATACATACGTTTAAGATGGATACTAGATGCTTTTTAAATGACATTTATTTGATTATATATAGATAAATTTTAATAATTAGTAATTCTACTAACACACTAGGCTTATGGGTAGACCCTAAAGATTGGTTTTATTTTATAAAATAGTCATTGTTAAGAGTGGGATAATTCTATTTAGTGTGGGGCATTATCAATGGGTAATAATGATAGTAACTATTAGATCATATATTAGTGGACAACTTTGAGAGTTTGAATATTTGCACAAAAAATTGTAGATGAAGAATATTATAATGAAATAATTGAATCATAATATAACATGCAAGTGTGAGAGTATGGAAAATCTAGATGTTGTTTAGGTTCTCAAGTCATTCATTGTAAATAAATGTCAAGCCTATCATTTTAATGTACTAAAAACTGTATTTTAATATCTACAATCTTCTTTTTTATGTTTTTTTTAGAAAAAAATTATGCACTTTATGCTTTTTTTGTCATATTTCAATAATAAATGAGATTTTCTTCATTTTTACCAAATTATATATTAAAATATTTTGCCTCAACTCTTTCATTATATGGAATTATGATGGATATTTCATTTAGTGCATATTTTCACTTATGTACATTATTTCATTAATTAATATTAAAATTATCTCTTTTCTGAGTGGATTTATTGAAGAAAGTTACTTCTAAAGTTGAAAGTTAATTGTGTGTTGTTTACTTAGTGGAAGAAGAAGATATTTCTCAAATTTATATCCATAATTTTTCCTACTTTTGTTTGTCAAGAGATAATTCTATTGTAAATTTGTTTTATTTCAAAAACTTTTATTAAATTTATTTATAATATTATTTTTATTTTTATTTTCCATATATAATATTTGTTCTGTAGATTATGAAAAAGAATAATTTGTAGTTTTTATTTATTTTTAAGAGTGAGTAATTTACTTTAAATTTAATATATTATTAAAAGATTATGTATTTGACTAAGTTTATTGCTAGCTTGAAAAGGTTTTTTATTTATTTTTGTAAACATTTTTAATTTAAAAAATGAAAAATTATTATTAATTAACTTATTTTCTATATTCTTATTCATTTTTGTTTTGGCATTTATTATTATTTGTTGTTACATGAAGTTTGGTATGTTTTCCCACCACATTATTTTGGTAGTGCTTATGGAAAGAACATTTCCTTTAATTATGGTTTTAAAAGTGAATAATTTACTTTGTAAATTATTTTAAGAACACTTTTGTAAATTATTAAAAAGTCTACGATGTTCTTTTTAATAAAAAGAATATAAATATAATTCCATTTGTATGCCTTGTGCAAGTGTAATAAATGTTGTTTTTGAATAAAGGTGTTTATTGTATATATTATTTGGTGCTCCCTTTATTTTTTGTTTGTATTTTTTTATTTTGATTTTTTTTTTGGTAACACTTGAACATGTAGTATGTAGTTCGTTACTCATATGTATATTTTTTAAGGCACTCTATATGTTGTTCTTCGTATTTTAATTTTGACTTTATTTTGATATCAAATGTACTTATAGTGTGTGTGTATATGTATATGTATATATATGTATGTATGTGTATATATATATATATGTATGTATTTATATGTATATATATATGTATGTATGTATATGTATATATATATATATATATATGTATGTATGTATGTATGTATGTATGTATGTATATATATATATATATATACATACATATATATACATACATACATATATATATATATATATAATATTGAAATATATTATTATTGAGGATCGGATTATATTATATTTATAATATAAGAGAAATAAATTTCTCATGAATGATATTTCTTGACATATTTGATATAAATTTATTACATATATTTAATATATGATATAATTTTTTTCATAAAAATTTAAATGTAGAATATAAATTACATTAAATTAAAAATAAATAAATCCTTTTTAAATCATACAAAAATTTAATATATATATGATGAAATGAAAGACATGTGATACATTTGTAAATCATCCAAAAGTGTAATATACATAAGATAGAATGTTTAAAATGAAGAATCAATTAATACTCATCAAAATGTGCCATACACATCACATAGAATATCAAATAATGAATAATTTCATATTTATAAAAATAATTATTTGGTAATTGTATAAAATTATTTATCTTTTAACAATTTCAATCTCTCTTCGTCAGCTTTCTATTTGTAGAGTTTTTTTTTACCTTTTTCAGCTTCTCATTGTGATAATATGTAAATAGAAATAATATTCTTAATCGTTACAAATAATTTACACAATATTAGTGACACATGTTAACATTGATATATATTTTTTACCTATATTAATTGTGGGTTTTAAAGGAGCTAAACCTTATGATTTTTGAATTGCTAATTTTTAAGTCAATTGTAAGGGTAATTTGTGTGTGCATCACTTTTGTATTTGTGAAACTAGAATTATATATAGAGTTTCTTATTCAAATGGTGTTACTAAGTAACTATAAAACTCAAGAATAATATATGTTTGTGATCTTGGTTGGGAACACTTAGGTTTGTATATAAAAATTTTACTAT
>JARHVA010001083.1:3810000-3850000 GCA_037957365.1 Torreya grandis
GTATATTCACTAATAGGAGAATATCTAATCCCTAACTAATGAATTAGTACTCTAGGATCCACATTAGGGTTACTCACCAATGTATGGATTAATTCCATCCATGTTGGGGAATTTTTTAGTTAATAATACATTTATTTCATGTGATTAATGATATTTCCTTCATCTATATCCATTGTTGGACCTAAAAATATAGATCCATTTTCATCAGAATCAAATTGTATATGGATAGAGTTTAGTTGGTTAAATATATTTTCATCAAAGTTAGGGAGGATATCACTAAGTGCATTTAAAACAATATTAATATATGTATAAAACTTGCCATATTATATTTTTTATTTAATTTATTTATATAATAAATCTCTATTGAAAGTAAATTTCCAATTTGTTCCATATTGATCCCTCATCCGAACTATAATCATCGAAAAATCTTTTATTTGGTGTGGAAAAACCTTAGAAATTTATTCTGACTCTTAAAAAACTTATTGTAATTTATTTATATTTATATTGATGTCAATTTTTATTTTTCACATTTAATATTGGGTGACCCAAGACATTAACATTTCCTTAACCAGTGTTAGGTGTTCAAGTTATGTTTCTTATGGTTTATGACCCATATTGTTTGATGATTGAAAATTATGATGACGTTTCTCTTGTCAAAATATATTATATATAGGGCCTTTGGATGTTTGAGAAATATTTTTTCTAATACAAATTTATTTATAAATACAACACATGCTTGGTGAATCAATATTATCTAAACCAGAAAATAATTTGAAACGTATTCAAACCTCCCCAGACATTCCATTGGGATTAAGTATATTTTTTTTGTCTTGCAAATTTTTAATCTTTAATTTATCTTATTTCCTATTATTATTTGGCTCTTATTTTAAATCATTATTTTTATTTTATATCATTATATGTTATGATCTTTCTTGTTCTTGTATATCATTATTGTTTACATTATTTAAAACACTGACATCCATTATAAATTGAGATACCTTATTTGGTGTTTCAAGAACAATATCTATTGATATTGAATTTGCTTCTTAAAAATTAATGTTAACATCAAAAATAATTTCATGATAGTGTCCTTGAAATGATTCATGATAAATTTAATTTATGTTTTTTATTTCTTCTTTAATCAATTGATCTAAATGCATATCTCTTTGTAATATTTTTTTCAAAACATATTTCTTATCTTAAGAAGTTTTTTCATGATTTTTTTTCATCTTATTTTCATATTTCATATTTTTATTTTATATTTCTTTAGATTTCAATTTAACAATACATTCTATGAACCTTTGTTTACCATTACAATTTTGACATTTTATTTGTTCCTCTATTTGTGCATCTATCATTTTTT
The DNA here is from genome assembly GCA_037957365.1 of Torreya grandis. Taxonomy (NCBI): domain Eukaryota; kingdom Viridiplantae; phylum Streptophyta; class Pinopsida; order Cupressales; family Taxaceae; genus Torreya; species Torreya grandis. The sequence goes on from JARHVA010001083.1 coordinate 3,811,364, forward strand.
CTTATCTTAATCTACAATATTATCTTTGATATTCTTTCTATTTCTCTTAATTTTCAAAATTTAATGTCATTTAATCCATCCAAGCAATGTGTTTAAAAATAGTGTATAAATATTTTAATAATATTTATTACATATAAAAGTAATATAATTTTTTGATATTGTGTACATTTGATATTGGGAACACTAAGAAATAGTAAGTTTTTAATCATGGAGTGTCAATTTATCTCTTAATGTAACCCCATATTTGGGATGGAGGATACCTTATCCCTTTAAATGTAAAATATATCACATGCCAATTCACCTTATTTAGTCATGTCAGTAATAAAAATTGTATATTAATATAGCACAAAATTTCTTTGTTTCAAAAAAATTTAACCCCTCGATCATTTTTGAAGGGGATCAATTAATAAAGTTACTAAAATGAGAATAATTTATATCAAGTAAGGGAATTATTTTACATTTTACCAATATATGGCCTACTATCCCTGATCTATGCATATGTATAAATAATAAATGAAGGATTCTAATTGAAATTACTCTACACATTTTACCCTATGCTAAGGGTTTCCTTATTTTAGTTTTTTAATATTTTAAAATATGGGGATGTAGTGTCCCAAATTATTTTTGGACTTGGAGTCAGAGCATACTAACTTGTTTAAGCCATGCCATCCATATTTTGACGCACTCACATATAACTTCAATATATAATGTTGGGTAAGGTTTCCTAATCTTGAATTTTAGTTTTAGATAGATTATGGTCTGAAAGTCATATGAGATTCCTTGGGTTAATTTTTATTATTAGACTAAATGAAATATTTTCATCATGCTACATTTTAATTTATTATGGTTAATTTTAATGTTATACTAGATATCCCAATGTTTATTGATTGAAAATATAATACTAAAATTAGAAGCAACATATTGATTGTGAGGGCTTGTCATTACATTGCCATAAATGCTTTAAAACATGACATTGGGACACAAATTATGGTATGGCCAAGTGTAGTAATAGGGATTTTTGGTGGAATTAATCCCATCCTAATAATGGTAGTTATAATGAGTGTAGTGACATCAAAATTGAAGTACCTAGTATACTAGAAGAAGAGTTAGATTAAAAAACTATAAGTGAAGTACATAAAACACTGAAGATAGTTCTAGATTTAATCCAAAAATATTTGAATTTTGTGAGGAGTCTTAGTTTTAAACTAAGGAAAATATGTATGAGTTATATGGAGACTTTATAAAGGCTTAATTTTTAAAAAATAATAATAATACAACTTGTGATTTAATTGAGGGTCTCTTGGCAAGAGTTTCATTATAGAACTATAAACTAGTTGATGCATTTTAAGTTTATAGTCCCATATTCACAAATTTAGGAGAGGGAGGATGTTAGATTTTTTTTTCTCAAAATAAGTAAAGGTTTAGTTAATAATTAATTATAACAACTATATATAACCCTTAGATCATCAAAATAAGATGGCTAAGTAGGGATAGAGAAATTTGTGAGCCTCAATTTTGTGTTGTAGTTGGTATGTAGTTAGTTAATATTATATCTAAAACCTTTTTAATTTTCTATTAGAATAGAAGTTTCATTTTATTTTGAGTTTTTTATCTTTCTCTCCACTGTAAAAGGTGATAATAATTCAAAACCCTAATATTATTAATAATAATAATTTTTTTTAAAATGTATACAAAAAGAATATTAAAATGACATAATTATTAAACCAATGCATAAATTTAATGTAAAGATTATGTATATTAATACAAACATACCTAAATCATATCTGTAATTCACATACATATATAAACATTTTTTAGAGTAATTATTTGTCAAAATGGTATATTAGATTTTTATATATGTTAAAGAAATTATATATTAAAAATTTAGGTACATAAGAAATATATAAATTTATATCAATATATATATCTATATATTTTAACATTGATTTAACAATTATGTCTTATTAAGTTTTTTTATTATTATTCATAAAAGTAAGGTTTTGAATTATTATTATATAAGTAGCATCCCCCCTAAGGTATATAGTGTCATCTAAATGGAAATTACATATGCAACTTAAAATTATCATCTCCTCATACTTGTAACCCCTCAACTCGATGTGCCTAATCATGATCTTGAAGATCCAAAGTCATTTTGAGATAAGGGGATGCAATTATGTTAATGTTGCTTTAATAGGTGTTCCACATTATTCAATCCCTAACTGTTTAGACCATGTCTATTACTCTTAGCTTGCTACCTCCATTGTTGCACTTACTATAACCATGGGCAGTGATAGAGACCGTTTAGAGCCATCTTATTGAAAACAGGTTCAAGAATAGAATAAGTTCTAGAAAAAATTTTAAAAAGGGGGAATTATAGAGTTTATGGAGTGTATTATCAAGCATAGTGCCATGATGGTCTGATATTTCTTCATTGTATAGACAAAAAGGAACATCACTATGTGGGTTATTTCCATAAACATCTCTGAGGAGTTTATTGACAACACCACAGGTATGTCTTATGTTAGCACTATAGAATTCAAAGAATAGCACAAGAAACAAGAATCCCTATAGTGTTTATTTTGAACCAATAACTTCATGCATACTAGGAAGAAGAGTTTTCCTCATGCTGACCTACCTCATTACTGGCTAGATGTTTGCCTTTAGGTCATGAGGTACATGAATCTAGAAGGTAAATACACCCTAATTTTATCACACCATTAGTTTTAAAATTAGCTTCCTCTATTTCCTTCTCAAGTCTTTGAAAATCATTATCCTAATCCATTAGGTTAATGACACTAACCCCATTCTCCATCAAGACCTTATTTTTTTGCTTGTAAAACATGCCCATACCCTTCTAGATCGAAAGGTTCCCTTGGGAGGATCTTCCTCTAAGGAGGACTCCCTAAAGGACTCCTCAAGGGAGGATCCTATAGAGGTATCTCACCCTCCTCCTAAACACTCTCCCAAAATAGCTTATCCAAATCCCCACCTAATGACCTACCACTTAAGTTATTATTCCATTATAATAGAGAAATTTGAGAAAAACAAATAAATGCTTTAAAATTTCAATGTAAAGATTTAGTAGGCAAGATTTGGTTTGGAAAAGTTAATATAAGACTAGAATGAGCTTCATCAAGTGGCAAAGGTGATTGTTCAATATTTTATACATTCTACCCAGCCCCCTCTCCAATCCCCTACTTTTAAATCCCCCAAGGTCCTGAATTCCCCTTGGGCTCCCCCAGGGGGGTCCCACCAAGCAAACCCCTTATAGGTGAAAGGTGGGAAGTGTCCTAAGATGATTTTTCTTAGGGAACCTACTAAGGTTTTAGAAATCACACCCAAACCAAGGTTTTAAAAGATAAACCCATCATTCTAGTAAAGGATAGTTCTACTGTGGAAGAAACCCAGGAGGATCCCTCCACATAATCTAGTTTTTTCTATTTTTATTTTTTATTTTGCTCTAGTTTATATATTTTATTTTTTCTTGTTCAGTCATGAAGGCCCTGTTTAAACTTTTTTATCTCACTCTTGAGGTTACAGGTCTTTGTAAAACATGGGTTTACCTTATCAAATAAAAAAATATACTTAATTTATTATGCTTGAAAAGTTCTCTCTCTCTCTCTCTCTATATATATATATATATATATATATATATATATATATATCTTTTTGGCTTTATTTCAGATTGTTACCTTCAGATTGGGCTAAAATCTTAGTTAGATAAGAAATAAGAACATAAAGAATGAATCAATTTAAATGAAATATATATTGATATCATTTGTTTTATATGTAGGGAAAAACATTACATCTTATAAAATAAGAATAAATAAAACAATTCAATAAACATAAAAAACAAATTATTAAATTACTCCCAACTTTTAGTTATTTAGATTGTTTTTTTCAATTTTACATATTTTGATCTCTTCTTTTTTGCATCTCTTCAATTTCATAATAGTTATATATATATATATATATATATATATATATATATATATATATATATATATATATATAATTTCCAACTTTTAATTATTTAGATAATTTCTAATCCATGTTTTTTAATTTAATTTTATATATTTTGATCCCTTTTTCTCTACTTCTCTTCAATTTCATAGTTGTTTGTTTTGTTTTTTTTTAAATTGTGTGTCAATTTTATAATAAAAAATATGTGCTTAAAAATAATGATAAATAGTTTTCATTTCATAGATAGACATAAAATACTTCTCTTCCATGTCATTATTGTAGGATGATTCTTGACATGGTTAATAAAATATTAATTTTTAAATTATAAATTATAATAATTAGAATTGTATAAAAATATAAAAATAACTATTTTATGACTAATATTTGATGATTATTTTTCACCATATTTAAAATTATTACATTATTTTGATTTTTGAATGCTTTTTCTTTATTTAAGATTAAATTACTTTTATTATTAAAAGGTTTCATTAATAATAATTTATAGAAAAAAGCCTATATAGAGGCGTTATATATATATATATATATATATATATAATTTTTATTTTTATGTTGTGGTGATTATTAATGTTTTCATATTACAATATTTTTTTAATAAATTAAATTTGAAAATTCTAATTTATTTTTAATATTTTTTTATTATTGTTTTTATGTTTTGGTAATTATTAATGTTTTTATATTCTAATAATTTTATTTAAGAAATTGAATTTCAAATTGTTAGTTTATTTTTACCTTTTTTTAATAATATAATTGGAAATTAATACCAATATCTAGTTTTATATTTGTTTACATAAGATTGATAACTTTGATCCAAGATAATTTTGATCCACGTAGTATATTATTTTTATCTATTTTATTATTATTATTATTATTTAAATTTAAATTGGATTTATTTTTAACCATTAGAATATTAAATAATTAATTTATTAAAAAGGTAATGATATTTTTTATTTCAAGTTTCATGTTGAATGTTATAAAATAATAAATAAAATATTGTAAACTTACATATTGATAAATTATAGAATATACATAATTTAATTGACATGATTAATGAAAATTTTATATATTTCAATCATTTTAAATCCTCTCATAGTGGCTTGGTAATTAATTATTTGAAAGTCAACATTATAAAATAAATTATAAAATCATTTAACATAAGGAAATGTAAAAGAGGGTAATTAATAATTAATTAAAATCTTATTTTAAAAAAAAATTAATTATAAAATATATTATAAATGAATTTTATTCGAAATTGTGGTAATTTTATTTACTTTAAAATTAAAAAAATTATTTATCTATTTACCATGCTAAAATATATGATAAGGATATATAATAAATGAATTATATTTGTTATTGTGGTAATCACCTAAAGAGGATAATTAATAATGAATTAAAAAATCACTATGTAGTAATTTTATTTACTTTAAAATAAAAGAATCTATTTATCTATTTACCATGTTATAATAGATGAGTTATTGTGATAATTTTATTTAATTTAAAATTAATTTATTTACCATGTTGAAGTATATGATATGGTAATTTTATTTACTTTAAAATAAAATAATTTATTTATTTTAGATTTTTTAATGTGGTAATTTTTTTAATTTTAAAATAAAATAATTTATTTATGTATTTACCATGCCAAAGTGAATTATATTTGTGATTATGGTAATTTTATCTACTTTAAAATTAAACAAATTATTTATTTATTTTAAATTTATTATTGTGGTAATTTGTTTCACAACTGTTCATATATTAATTTTTTTCAATCTCTTAATTCAAGAGATATATTATCCTTTTAATTTTTAAAAGGACAAATATTCAATAATAATAATGATATAATATAATATAATTAGTATAAATATCTTAGATAAATTTATATAAAATACATCAATATCAAGGTACCTAAATCACATTTAATTATGAATGACTCGAGAATGATATTTATCGATGTATTTTACATAGATTTATCTAAGATATGTATATTAATATCATATGTGATTTATTTTTTCATTATGATAAAATATATATTAATTAATAAACTATTGTTTTAGAATTTTAATTTAAAAAATATGAAATAAATAGGTTATAATGGAAACATACTTAATAAATTAGAAATAATATTATAAAGCCCATTTATTTTTAACAAAAAAAAACCATTTTTAAAGATTTGATTTTAATAATGTTAAAGTTAATATGAATCTAAATTATACTTCTCATCCTTTATAGTTCTTATAAAAAAGATTGATAATAATTTATTTAAAAAATAATAACAAATGTAAACATTGTAGTATAAATGGTCATCGTGTTATTAGATTCTAGGAAAAAAATCTTTTTAAATATTATAGTAAAATAAGTTAACAATTTTTTTAGATGTTGGAAAAAAACTAAATTCACTTAATCTAATGTTAATATTTGTAGGATCTTTAATATTTTGGTATCTTCAAAGGATAATGGTTTGCCTAGTTTATCCAGCTTTTTAATCTTTATTCATGTGTTTTGAGTAATGAGATCTCTAAAGGAAATAATTAGATAACACTCAACAACTAATATTCAAACTAAGATTCTAGTATGTTATTAACCCAAGCAAGTACAATCAAGCATGCACACACAGACACACACACACACACACACACACACACACACACACACACACACACACACACACACACACACACACACATGCTTATGGCTCATTTTATTTTATATATATTGGAATTACTCTTATGTTATTATGAGTAGATGGAGTTATGCTTTAGTGATTTTCAATTGTGTATGGAGTACAAAAACACCTGATATGTTTCAACTTGTATGTGGGATATGTGAATAATTTGAAATTAGTTGGTAGCCATGCATATATGGAAAGTGTAAACAAATTTCTAATTTCATACCTAGGACTTATGATATTACATACACATATACGTATGTTGTGGTTAACCAATTCTCGTGATGAATGATTCTCATCCTTAAACTTAGTTAGTTACATAGATAAAATGATCAAGTTTCTGAGTTGTTTTCCATATTATAAGGCTACCCATTATGAGAATAAGCTATTTATGAGCTTAAATGAATTAATAACTTTAAAATGAAGAAAGTAACCTTGAATTACTTGAAATAGGAGATGCCAATGTCATGTGATACCTCCTTCTTGCTTAAATGTTTATACACATGAATAGTGGCTAATATATATATGTTGAACATAAATTTTATGTGTTGGCTATGCATATTTTTTTATTCCCTTGTTGGCTGTAATTTTCTTGATGAGTGTACATGGATGTTGGTGTGAGCTTCAATATGTGTAATTGATCATGTAGAGAGCTTGATGTTCTTATGTATTATATAAATTGGTTCTTGATGGAACTTGTTGTATGCTTGAATAAACCATAATGACATATATGAGAAACATCCTCCTCCACCATGTTTGGATATGATTGTAAATTTGATGTATGCATGTTTACCTTGTACTCATTCTTATGAGAAATACATTACCCAGACATGCTCGTACATAACTTCAATGATATTGAAGGAACTTGGGATTACATTCTTACCAAACTCCTTGGTTGTAATCAATATTATGTCTCAACTATTAATTTATTAAAATAAATTCTTATTTATATGTATGGCTGGAAATGTTAATGTGAGCGTGAAGGTTGAATTGATCAATAGGATTTCCTTGCTTTAGATCAATGGTTGATCAAATATAAATTAAGTTATGGGTTTATACTTGGTTACAAGGTATTTTGGTTATATTAATTTCTCATTTAATTTTTGTAACACATTGGTTATTTTCCAATATAGAATCATTTATATCGATACAATGATTGGGTGCCACTATATCATTATCGGTTAGATGATGAAACAATCCCATTTAAATATTTGACCCGTTATTTATATTATGGAAAACATGCTTGTAAATTATTTGAAATCTATTTATGTAATGATATCTTTTTGTGTGCTTAAAGAGACTTAGCCTAATTTGTATGTACTTAAATTGATAGATAGTTACTAGGCATGTTTTGCATGTTAGATATCATGCTTGATTGTCTATTAGGATAAGGTTTAATCATTTTCCATGTCATGGACCTATCATGACCCAACAATGGCATTAAAGGTTAAGTTTAACCTTTTCAATTGTGCATATGTGAGTATGTTAAGTAAGTATCACTTGCTTCAACAAGAAAGGTTTGGGTTTGGCATGCATCCAAATGCATACTATAATATAAAATTTATAAAAAAAATTGGGGTTATTTCATTTGTCATTAGAGCAATGATTTTATTCTAGGGAACTCTAGGATTGATGGAATTAATACATGGTGACCAATGAATTGTCCAAATCAAGTAGCATTGTGTAGTAACTCAGAAAGGCACTTAGCCTTCCAAACTAAAGGATAAAGTGTTGTGTTGTAAATGCTTACTAATCAATTGTTCTATGCACCTCTCAAAATAAAGAAACTCTAAGGAATCTAAATTTATTCCATATCAATTTTTATCACCCCCTAGCCTTGTTGGTGTTAACCCTTCTCGAATCCAGTCAAACTAAGGAATGCCTCACCTATCAACCATTAAATTATATGGGTGGGTCAATGGGAGTTAGGTGATACAAGCTTCAATTTGGAATGATGTTCGATATATGTGGTTAATTTGGATGGGTGAGCCTTCCTTAGATACTTGGAACATTATGAACTAAGGAAGATCAAGGTTCAACCTAAACATAAATGGAATAATAGGGTGTAAAAATATCTAAATTACTTGGATAAGTCACTAAAGATTGAGCTCTCCACTCATGAAAAGGATTGCCTTGAGCTATTGAGATCTTATGAACCTACATAGGTGTGATCGCCAGTGTTCATTCTTGGATAAAAGTTGCTAGAAATCTCCATGTAAGGATTTATTTATCCTATGTTCTTTTGGTTAAAATAACTCATTTTCTAGTCTCTTTCAAATTAGTATACCACTGCAAGGTAGATGGTTAGTGGAGTAAAATCATCTACATGATGTGAGTTTATTATGGATAGTAAGGATACCCTACTTATTTCTTTATTTATAATGATGTTATGCATAAGCATCTCATAATGTCATTTTATAACAATAATGGTAAATAGAAATATTATATGGCTTGGCCTAGGTGTCACTATAAGTGTTTAGGGGTAGCGATACAATAGTTTTATTACAATGACCATGCTTGAGAGGCATTGGATCATCGAAGATATTGGAATTTTAGGTAAATCAAGGTGGTTTTATTGGTTAATACATTGCCTATTTGGCTGAGTTGTAGCTATTATGCATCCTTAAAATAGGCAAGATTATGTGATGTTAAAAACTTATGCATTTTAGCTAAGTTGAGCTAGTGAAGTAAGTGGCTTTATAACTTCCAAAAGGGATGAAGTTAACTAATTTTAGAATGTTTATTTTGATCATAGATCAATTTTATGTCTATAAGATATTTTTTAATTATGGATGTGCTTTATTCCATGTGGATGTTTAATTGATCTTGGCTAAGTGTGCATCCATGGGGATGCCTATTCATGCATGCCAACATCTTGTCACCTATGAGGGTGTCCATTGAGACATTGAATATGTCCTACATCCTTGAGGATGTTTATTGTATGTTTTGATTAGACTTATTAATTTTGGGAGATTATAATTTCCACAATAGTGATTTCATAATCACCTTGAGCCTTGGCTAAGATCACTCTATCCAAAATTGATGTTGCAGTACAATGAGAATCTCTATTCAACATTTGGCATACGGGATTTATTCAATATATTAAATTATGATCTAAGCTTATAGTTATAATCTTAAGATAAATACCTTTATGTCCATTAATGGTTGCATAGGCAAACATCCATTGAGGTTGACGTATGATATCTTGGGTGGACGAAGGGTATGGCTCAATCTTGGAGGGCCTAGTTGATGAGTATGAGAGACTTGATTGGGCAAGTCATGAGTTTAGTGATTTCTTATTTTATCAAGTAACATGAGACATATATCCATGACATGTGAACATTATTGGAAAAATCATTGAAAACTCATAGAATGATAGGCCTTGTTGGAACACAACCTTGCTTGAGTGAAGGTGATTTTAATATAAGATCCTTAGGACTGATTATATGATACCATTGATAGGTATCTAATGTATTTTTCATGTCATCTACACATAAAGTGGATCGATGGAAATCATAGACCTTTATACTTCACAAACCTATATGGTTGATTGTTGTAATGTGGAAAATACCTTGGCATAATTACCTATACTTGAATGTGTACTATCTTACACATCTACTTTATTCATGTTCATTATTATATGTTATTTGTTTAAGCCTTGTGAGGCATGAAAGTGCTTAAACACATGATATGTGTGAGCTTTTTGTATTATCCAGCTGACTATCTTAGTGTTCTAGTTATGTTATGTGTGTGATTTTATGTTGTTGTTAGAGTTAGTCACTTGTGTTTTTTAACTTCATTTTGGAAGATGAATCTCTTATTTAGGTTTCCAAGGTATAGCGTCATGGTGTATTTTTCAATCCTACATCATTATTTTAATTATGAACATCAATGTAAGTATGAGGTTGAGGGTAAAGAGACAATATTTCCATAATGGTTTAGACCAAATCCGTTCTAGGGAGTGGAGTCTCTCATAGGCTAAAAATCCACTCCACCCCTTTGCATGTGGTGATCACCTAATTAGTTTAGACTGTGAAGCATAAAATTCACATATTATTCATGGAGTCCTCTTGCATAATGGTCACCTTATGGTTTAGTGTTCCTTTATCCATATCTTAGAGGTTTTTTCTAAACATCTTGTATGAAATCTCATTATGTAAGAATTATGCAATACCAACTCATCCTACATTATGGATGTTTATGAAAATATACAAGAAGGTACTTGTTGAAATGTATGCATATATTGGCATGTGTGTAAGAATGCTATGATTGAGGTATTTCCTTGCTATACATTATATATATATATATATATATATATATATATATATATATATATATATATATATATATATATATATATATATGCATGACTAAAAATTATACTGGTTTTATGTTTAGAATGAAGATTATAAGTCTTGATCAAGCAGATTTTGTTATTTTGGGTACCCTCCTTTCTTTTCATTAACTTTTGTTGTGTTGAGGTAAGTGCATAAGATGGTGGAAATGTGATTCCTATAATCATTATGTGAGCTCACAAAGTTACTAGAGAGTATACAGTAAACCTTTGGGTAGTATATAAGGCCTAGGTTGGATTCTCCTATTGTTCACTATGGATAGTGTGGGATATTTCATTATCCCCTAAATGGTGATTATTGGTTTGGAAGTAATAATTCAAAATGGGTTATTATCTTGTGGTATAATTCTATGATGAATGTTGATTAGATTATATGCAAATCATAATCTGTGTTGGTAAAAACTCTATTTCAAGTTTGAATACATGTATAAAAACCTAATGGGATTATATAATTTGCAACTATGGTTATAAAAGTTGTAAATTTTCTGAGGTATGTTCTCCTCTCAATAAAAGGAATGTCTAGGTAATGTTTGGTTTTCTAACAAATTTTTAACCTAAATAGTCAAAATTTGTTAAAGATGCCTATCTTTCACAAGATTTCAGCTAGATGACGTGTGCTTGGAAGGCAATGAAAGCCTTTTATTATCATTTATTGTGATGTATAAATTTTTTTCCCATGGTTTCTATTTTATTTTGCCTTAAATTTGAGAAATTCACACCTATATGGGTGGTTGAATTTTAATAGTTTTCTTAAAACTATGTTAAATGGTGGTATACCATTGGTATATGTGCTAAATAAGAATAGTTTAGAAATAATAGAAATTGTTACAAGGCTATAATTATCTATTTTAGGCTATTAATAAATGACACATGCATCATAACATGAATTTATTCTCTATGTTGAGATATGTGTATATGAGCATTTATGCTATAATGACTTATGATAGCCCTTGTTATTCTTCTAGTGTCATAAAATGACATGTGAATTGATAAGACATTTAATTATGGCTTGGATAAGGAGTTATTTTCTATATTTATGATTTATGATGTGAATATTAGATGTATCTTACATGGATGGAACATTACATCCTCTTACTTAATGTTATGTAAACTTATGGATTTTATAACTAGTCTTATGATTAAGATATGCAAGTAAAGATGTGAATTAACATTCCCTAGTAGATTTTATTAAATACTGAGGGTAGCCATCCTTGTTAAAATCTCATCCATTAATGGTTGATTAGTGGAACATTTTTAAAGAGAGTGATTAAGTCCCTTAGAACAACTAGGTCCTTAATTGTTGATATGGTCATCGAGATGGATCGTCTCTAATAGTGGGAGGATGTTACAAACCACCCATATGCACCTTGACATCACTATTCAAATGTTGATATACCATGTGTACATTTGATTATTTCACTTCTTTACTTAGTTGGATTGAGTTATTGTTTTTGATATTATGATGTTTGGCCATAGGTTGATGTATATATACATATATCATGTTACAAATTTTGTATTTGGTGATATATGAATTATTTTATGTAATTGATAGTTGAATATTTTTCATTATTACTTCATCATTTTATTGTTTTAGGGATCAGATACTAATGACCTAAACACTTGGTGGTTAAAGGTGTTGATTATGAGCTATGTTGGTTGCTGGCATTGCCTCTTAGGGTAGCCAAATGATTCTAAGTAGTCAGATGAGTTCTAATAGGCAACCTTATATTATTGGTTAGTGTTATGCCATTGGACAATCCTGTAGATTTTTATGTAGTTGTATGTTATTTCTTACCTTATCACTTTTACTTTTGATATCATGTCATGTTATTTTCTTCCCTACATGTGTGTGGTATTAAACCATCTGATCAGACTTCCTATTTTCTCTCTCTCCCACATACACTTTGACACCCCATATTTGTTGGACTCACTCTCCCTTATCTTGAACTCCTTAAGAGACCTACCTAGACCTACCTCCCCATGACACCCCCTTCCACATGATTTATTACTCAAGTGACTAGATAATTGTTGATGGCTCGGTTATTTGGTCTTATAGAATTTAAACATTTAACAACATTTAAAATAATATCTATTTATATTATTCTAATTGTTATTATTTACCATTATTATTTTATGGATTTTAAAGTTTTTAAAATAATTTTAAATAATACCTATTTATATTATTTAATTTTATTATTTACTCTTATTATCTTTTTTACTTATAGCTCAAAAATTAAAAAGTTATTAATGCATGTTTCCCATTGAGTTGAGCATGGGGGGTCACATGGGGGTGTTCAACAAATTTGGGGAGAGACTTTATCTTTCCATATTTAATGTGTAATTAAAGGGAGTATGGTGAATTAGATGAGAAGGTAAGAAAAGAAGTCAGGGGGTGGTTGGGGCAAGGAATGTGTAGGGGAGATGAGAAAAAGCAATGCATGAGGGGTAAGAAAAATATAGAGGGAGAGGAAGAAAGAAATAAACCAAGAGAGAGTTATTTTACTAGATTTTTACCCTAGGCATCAAATTTTGGGTGTTGAATGATTCACTACCCAAAATAAGTATCATTAACTATGTTTCTAACCATGCTAGCATTATGTGAATTGTTTATCCTCTACATCCCACCTAGTAAGTTATTTCTTGACTTTAAACTGGTTACTTTCTTTAGAATGGATAAAAAATGCTATAGAGGTCAATTATGCAAGTTGGTAATTATAAATATTGTTTTATTACATTATTCGCTTGGTGAACATGTACTATGGGTAAAGTGAGTTGTTTTTATTTTTTACCTTATTAATATTATAGATACCATGATCTAGCAAAACTAAAAAACATTGTTAGTTTATTTAGTTGTGTGTGTATGGGAATCACTCATTTTTATCCTTCAAAATTCCATGGCATTTAAATGGGTTTTCCTTGCTTATTTTTGTCGTTATTAAATAATGAAATGGATTCCTTTAAACCCCATGCTTTGTTTTTAACACTCTCAAGTAAGTATGTTTCCTCAATAGTATTTCATCCTATGTATATATCATGTTGGGGAGGCCATACCCTATTCATATCAAATTCACACCTGTATAAAATGATTCATGGGTAAAAATATGAAAATAGACTTGGAGATGTATTCCATCTCAAGGTTGATTAACTCAGTTGGTTTTATATTTTTCCATTTGAAAAATTAATTGGGATTTATTCCATCATATTATCTAAATTTTGTTGTTGATTTATGTATATATTTTATTAATGTTGAAAATTAACCTGATCTTTAAATACTAAGGACATGTATTTTTGGTGGTAACTATATTTCTTGGAATTATGAAAAGTTGATTTGGGGTTTTAAATTTATAAAATATTCAAGTTACTATGATATTTTTTTGTTTTGGGATGTCATTATATTTTCAATAAATGAAGTTAAAATCAATTTGAGTCTTATATTTTAAAAGAGATGAGATTTATATGACTATTTTTCATAACTAGTTTGGGTTCATTTGGGAGTGAAGCTTGAATTGATTCTCCCTTAGATGATCCCACTTACCATGGTTTTCTTAAATAGTTTATTTTTGTTGGTTTAAATAATCACTTGTGCTCTAATTTCGGGTTTTTCCTAGAAATTAAATGCTTGAGATTTTATATGTTACTCATGTCTTCGATTGGAATGGAAATGGGATGGATCTTCATGTCATCAGATAGGTTAATTATGCTTCCACAACTTGTCAATTTTTTTATTGAATTATATGTATTTAAGCAATTCGTTGAAATTTTATGTAAGGAATATTGTAGGGCATGGATTGATATGACTATATGATGTCTTATATGGATATTGTGTATTTTATATTTTCTTTTAACCTTTAGAATAAGGCCAAAGCCCTACTAAAATCCTCATTTTAAAAAGAAGGTTTTCAATTTTAATTAAACCTATTTAAAAGGTCTATTTTTCCATTAACTCTCTTTGACCTAATTTTAAAATTAGGGGATCATATGAGTTTATGAGACCTCATGATGGTCTCCTAAATCCCCTTTATTGTCTCTTAGCTAAAAATCAGTTTATTATTTGTATGCTTGTTGGAATCATTGCTTCCCTTTTTTGATTGTTTAAATTATTGGATCATTTTTGAAATTGTAATAAATTGTGTATTGATAAATGCTTGCTATTACAATTGAATTTTGTTGATGTTATTGGCTTATTTAGTTATTGTGGTTTGATTGTGCATAATTTTTAAGTTATATGTTGTGTTCCTATTTTGATTTATAATTGTATGAAGTGTAAATGTGTTAGATCACCATTCCTAGACCAAACCCAAATAATTAAGCATTACTCAGTATGCTTGTTATAAGTTTACAGTTGGGACAACTAGGGCTAACTTCATATTTAGAAGGGATTCAAGTCAGTTATTCTAGAAGCTATGGAATTAGATTTCTTAGTTAATCCCTTATTATATCTTTTGGAAGCCTATAATTAGCTATCCCCTCTTTTGATTTATATCAAAGACAAGTTGGTTATTTCCATCTTTCCTCAAAATGGTGATTGTGTATTTTATTAGTGTTATGTCATTATGTTTTGATGTCCATTGGTTGAAAATCTAACTTGCTTTGAACACCCTCTTTGAACCTATTTTTGAAGCCACCATCTAGTTGATGGCTAGGGTGGTAAGGGTCATCGATGGTTGGGCTCATAGTGTTAGTTGGGAGTGTTTGTCTATTTTTTTTTTGCTACTCCATTCCTAGATGACTTCATAGATAGATATGATATGATTGGTAATATTTTATTACATGTTGTTATTTCCCTATTAGCATAAGATGTTATAATGATTTTACATAACATGAATTGTAGATGCAGATGTAATTACTTTCATTGTATTTTGGTTTAGTTACATTAGTTTTGTGGTATGCTAGCATTGTGTATGGAAAGGGCACCTTTGGCTAGAAGGAATAGATGTTTATAAAAATGAATGTAAGGTAATTTTTGGAATTTTAATTTCCTTTTTTGAATCCAATAATTTATACATACTTGGGTTTTATCCTTGTAATGATAGTGGATTATCAATGTTAGTGCTACATTTGTGAATTATCTTATTATCATCATTATGAAATGCATGGAAAATTATGTTATATAGACTTTAGTGTGGCATTTATTATTTTATTTAGTATTTTAAAACTTCTATATATTATCTTGCATTGAATCATCAAGGTAATGTTCATAATTGATCAACATGCTTAAGTATGCTCGCTTGGGTTAATAACAAGCTATAATATTACTTTGAATATTAGTTATTGATTGTTATCTACATATTTCCTCTAGTTCAACATATATGCTTGTGGCTCATTTTCCTTTATATACATTGAAACTACTCTTATGTTAGCATGAGTATATGTAGTAATGCTTTAGTGATTTTCAATTGTGTACAGAGTACAAATACTCTTGGGATGTTTTAGCTTTTATGTGGTATATGTGAATAAGTTTTGATGAGATGGTGGCCAAGCATTTATGGAAAGTGTAATCAAATTTTTTATTCCATACCTGGGACTTATAAGATTACATACAAATAAATTTATGTTGTTGTTAACCAATTCACTTAATGAATGATTCTCATCCTTAAACTTGGTTAGTTACATTACTAAAACGATCAAGTTTCTAAGTTTTTTTCCATATTAGAAGGTTGCCCATTATGACAATAAATTATTTAAGAAATTGAATGAATTAATAACTTGGGAATCAATAAATTATCCTTGAATTATTTGTAATAGCAGATGACAATGTCTTGTGATACATCCCTCTTGCTTAAATGTTTATCCACATGAATGGTGGCTGAAATTTATATGTAAGACATCACTTTTATGTGATTGGTATGCATATTATTGTATTCCCTTATTGGCTAAAACTTTTCTTTATGAATGGACATGGTTTTTGCTGTGATCTTGAATATGTGTAATTGATCATGTAGATACCTTGATGTTCTTATGTATTCTATAAATTGGTTAATGATAGAACTTGTTGTATGCATGAAAAAACCATAATGGCATATATGAAAAATGCCCTACTCCACCATGTTTGTAATTTTGATGTATGCATGTTTACCTTCTACTCATTCTTATGATAAATACATTACACAACCATGTTGGTACATAACTACAATGATACTGAAAGAAGTTGGGATTAACTCCTTACAAAACTCAGTTGTAAGTGAGATTATGTGTCAAATATTAATTGTTTGTAATAAATTCATGTTTATATGTGTGGCTATAAATGTTTGTGTGAGTGTGAAGGTTGAATTGGTTAACAATATTTCCTTATTTTAGACCAATGGTTGATTGAATATAAATTAAGTTATGGGTTCATAATTGGATGCAAGGTATTTTGGTTGTATTAATTCCTTCTTTAATTATTGTATTGCATTGGCTATTTGCCATTATGGAATTGTTAATATTGATTCAATGATTGTCTACCACTATATAATTAATTAGTTAGATGATTAAATAATCCCATTTGAATCTTTGACCCTTTGTTTAGATCATGGAAAGCATGCTTGTAAATTGATTGTAATCTCTTTATGCAATGATACCTTGTTGTGTGTTTAGAGAGACTTAGCCTAATATGTACGTATTTAAATTGATAGTTGGTTGTTACTCATATTTTACATGTTGGATATCATGCTTTAGTGTCCATTAGGACAAGGTTTTATTGGTTTCCATGCCATGAACCTATCATGACCCAATAATGGCATTAAAGGTTAAGCTTAACCTTTTTGATTGTGCGTACATGAGTATTCTAAGTATCATTTTCTTCAGTAAGTGAGGTTTGAGTTAGACACGTATCTAAATGTGTATTATGATATTCAATTCCAAATAAAAATTGGGTTATTTCACATTGATGGCTAATAATTATAATGGTGGTTATTCTAAGGAAAAAGATGAATTTAGAACTAAGAATTGAAATGGATTTTAGGTAATATTTTGGATATAGGTTTGGTCATCAAATTAATAATTCAAATTTAGATGAGGGTGAAATATTTAATTTTTTGAAATAAAAAAGTGAAATGGATATATAATATTTAATGGTACTAATTTTATGAAAAAAAAATTGATAATTTATTTAATATTTAACCAATAAAAATAAATAGGATTTGTATTTATAACAAATTAGTATAATAAACTTGATGTTGTTTATTGTTAAAGGTAGTAATTAGGAAACTATTGGAACAAACTTTGAATGCAAATTAATTAAGGGAATGGTCATACAATAATTGGAAAGAGAAATATTTGGAGAATTTATATTGCCTTTTAAAAAGGTTTTTAATGATATTAATATATGAAATTATGATGGAAGGGATTTTATGTTATATCAAAGGATTGTTATTTCACTTTAGATAATTAAATTTAGCTAGGTTTCTTATGATAAAAATTTCATATAATTGTAGGTAATATTATATGAAAATCTTGAATACTAAAATCAAGAGTTATTTATGGTGATTATAAATTTAAGAAACTTTTGTATAATGGATCTAAAAACTAGTAGTCCAAAATATTCTATTTATATAAATATTAAGGTAGATATTGATATGGGTAGTACATTATGAAAGGAAATTTGCTTAATTATTCAAGGAAAATAATATATTTAAAATATATTATCAAAATCCTTAACTAATTTATTTTTAATGACTCTAAATGAGTCACTTAACAAAGAAATGTTATAATTTTACGTCATATTTAAATGGGGTTTCTCTAAAAAGAATATTTTTAATGAGAATTAAAAACGAGGAGACGAATTAGTATTTATGGAGTTAAAAAACCAACAAGGTTTATAAGAAAATGGAAACTCAAAAAAAGGTAGATGAATTTGGCAGTCTAAAAAGAAAGTAAAAAATAATCTCCTAGATTATGTAGAAGAAGGGTAGATTTTATAGAGGGGTAAAATATTAAACAAGATATTTAAATATTAAATAGGGTACAAATTAACTAAAAAATAATAAAGGAAGGAGGAATTCCATTATGGATGTGGTGAAAGGGATGTGAAATAAGGGTATGAAAATAAATTATGTAATTAATAGATTTTGGGCTATGTAATAACTAAAAGGACTAAGGAAGATGGATGTAGAAAGGGTTTCTAATGTAAAGAGGAGTTATTTCCAAGATATGTGAAAGGGATATAGAAGATGGATATGGAAATCAAATCTATTATAAGAAATTATTTGGATACAAAATAAGTGAAAGTACTATGGAATATATATAAAGAAAATATTTTTTTGCTATGAAAGGCGTCAAATGGAAAATTGGTATTGTGGAGAAAATTGATTTATGGGAAGATGCCTAACTATCATAGACCCCCTATCCTTACAACAAACTTTGGATAACTATTATAGGGACCTCAAGTAAATATGGGGCAAAAACTTCAAAGATTACTAGGTGGTGAATAAAGTTTCAAAAAACTATAAAATGATCCCCACTAAAGGGCATTCTATTGAAGTGGCTCATGCAATACATACTTTCATCTCATTGATTAATCAAATACACATTCCCATAATCCATAAGGAAGATCACTTTATATGGGCTATTGAAGACAATGGCTCATACTCAATGGACTCAAGACATGCCACATATCTTAATCTATAAATTGAATGGAATTATTGGAAAGACCTTTGGGTTAAGCATCTAAATCCCAAAGTGAACTTCTTTTGTCTAGTGGCAGAAGATAAAGTCTTGATAGTAGATAACCTAACTAAAATAGGATTGATAATACCCAATAAATGACCATTATGTAAAAACACATAGGACATGATCCGACACCTTTTTCTAAATTACCCCTTCAATTCAATACTATTTAACTCGATGACGAATAAATTTAACCTGGTTTGGGTAAAACCAAACAATGTCCTTGATCTCATAAATCAATAGAAACCACCATTAAATATCTTATTCCTAGAGTTCCTATGGTAATTAGTTATTCCTCATTGGTTTTGGTACATATGAAAATCCCACAATGATATCCTCTTTTCAAATAAAAGGAACCAACTTAAAGGGGCCTTCCTACAACTCTATCAGGGTATCACTAAAAATTAGAAATCTTTTCCTCCCAAGGGTAAAAACCCTTGACCTACTTCAACACAATAGATATTTACCAATTGGGACATAGTTTAGAAAATAATTTTTGCCTCAAAAGTGCTCATCTATAAACATACAAAATGAAAGACTCCACTAGAAGGATGGGCTAAATAAATCTTTGATGGTGCCTCTAAAGGTAACATGGGACTTGCAAGTAGGGGATGAGTCATAAAGAACAAAAAAAGAGATATGATTGATGTTTATACAAGACCATTGGGAACTAAAATAAACCACCTTTATAAATCCAAGGTGATTTTTTGGGTATCTAATAAGCCTCCAAACTCAAACTAGAAAGAACCATCATAGAGGGTAATTCTTTTAACATTTTAAATGCCCTAAATGGAAAAATAACCATATATCACACTATAAAATACATTGTGGATGATGAAAAGATACTTTTGAGGGGAATTCCACAAGTCTATATTATTCACACATATCATGAATTCAATATGATGGAAGATTTACTTGCCAACATAGTAGTAGAACTCTACATTTTAACTAGCTACCATGAAAGAGGCCATGCCCCCAATAATGTCCTAATGGCCATATGGGATGAAAGTACAATAGGATAAATGGCATTTCATGCCATCACACATGAAAAATATTCCTATCAAGAAATAGATTTTAAAAATTATGAACCACCATTATGAACGAATGAGGTGGTTTAATTGCCTAAAGATGAAGGCAGTGTGTATCCCAAACCTATTTCATGTAATTCAAACCTATCTATTCTAGAACCATCTATCTGTCTGTCTTGACTCTATTGTTACTATTATAATGGGAGAGATAGAGAGAGAGATTAGAGCCTACCTCATCTTTTGAGGTGTGAGGATAGAATAAGGTATGAAAAAAATTAAGGTGCGGGGGGGGGGGGGGGTTGGGTCTCACAAAGCTAATGTTGTGGGTTACAAAACATGATGCTTACATTGCTCAAGACTTCATTCCCAGATGGAATAATTATATGGTGGTGATGTAGGGAATTAATATAATAGTCATGGATAAATTCATAGTAGAGGCCACATGCATGACCTGTGAAGTGGTAAAGGCTCACAAATACCAAACAAAGAAGTAGGAATTCCTTCAACACTTCTTTCACACAAATTATTTTGTGAAAATAGATAATAAGGTTTCCCTTAGGTGTATCTTTTATGAAAATGGTTGGAAGTATGCCACCAAGTGATGAGGTACATAACTCTAGAGGGTAAGAATAACCTAATATTTTTTATCATTTTATGTTACCAAACCACTTTCTAGGTTATAATATTAGCATGTCATTTTACCTACTAAAGTCATCAAAATGCACAACCCTTTCCCACCAAGTTAATGAGGCTAACCCAATTTTGCATCAAGAGATTATACTACTAATAGTTAATCATGGTAAAAATTTTAAGGGAGGTCCCACCAGGGTTTCCTCCATCGAGGAGGACTCTCTGAGCGACTCCCTAGAGGAGGAATCCACCTTGGGGTCCTAATTCTGATCTATTATTATTCCCCAAGCTAGTCTATCTAAAACCTCTAATGGAGACCTTTCACTTAAGGTATTTATTCACAAGCCTATGAAAATATTCATAGATGAGGGAACCTCTATAGAGGCCATTAATAAGGGAAAATTCATTCTATCTAATGATATGAAAAACATTAAGGAGGATCTTTCCAACTTCAATAATTGGGTGCAAGATGTGGTTTGACCCTTACTAGCCTTATCCATGAGTAGAATGCCCTGCACAGGCAAGTGAAATTGACTATTCAATCCTTTATCCATTTTATTAAGATAATATATATCCCTATTAATAAGTCACTAAAGGTAATAGAGAACCCCTCACCTGACATCCCTACCTTGACCCCTATCAAAAAAACACCCTTACATGTATAGGGCCAAAAAATACCATGCATAATCCTCTTTGGTGATGGTGTATAAGGACCTAGAAATTAGATAAGGTCAAAGGTATCCAATATCAAATGAGGAGTTTCAAAGAATATATCTAAGGATGAGAAGGAAACACTAGAGGCCCCCCTCCTGATCTTATATTATGCTATTTTATTTCAATTCTTATGATACTCCATAGCTAGTTTTTATTTTTTTATTGTTCAACATCAGTTGGCCTATCACATTTTTGTATAGTAATTTTATGGTTCTTGAATACTTTTAAAAACAATTTTTTACTTGATAAAATAAAAAATTTCTTTATTTTTTAAGTAAAAATCAATAAAACATGTTTTAAATAAAATATTGATAAAATATAGTCTTAGTGTTATAGTGATGTTGGCTAGTGTAATTTTATAAGTGTAAAATCAAGGTAAAAAGTTCACAACCCCACCTAATATATTCTTTTGATAAAAAAAATTTGTGGTGAAAATAATTTTTTAACAAATAATGAATTAAAAATTTGGTTTTTTTAATTTATACCTAGTAAACATCCACTTTGAACACTTTCAACTCTAGTAACTCTTCTTACAATTTTTTTTCTAGTCACTCTTTTGTATGAAAGTGATCCTTTGACTAGTTAATTTATAGGTTTGTTCATGTTTTGGACACATTATAATTTTATGTTTTATTATTTAAATATTATTTATATGTTTTTTTTATAAAAAAATGTAATGAAAAAAGCTTTTATATTGTTTATTTTGTGACACTTGTGACTCTTACTATAAGGTGCAATTGTTTAAATTTTTATCAATTATTTTGCATATAATTAAATAATAATTATGTTTTATACATTATAATACTTTTTTTATGAAAAAAAATTAAGTACAAAATTACATTAAATTTATATTTTCTAAACCTTTTTTGTGTCATTTTTTAGTATAAAATACAAATTATCAAAGTGTCAAACATTGAAGGTAAATTATGGCTTCTCCAAATTTTGTGTTAGATATGTTGAAAATTTTAATTAGGTCAACTTATAATTAATTTAAAATACATATTAAATATAAATTTATTGATCAAAAACTTTAGAACGTTGTTGTCTAGAATGAAAACCCACATTAGGGAGACATGTCATGACTAAACATACCAATGCATATCAACAAAAAATATGAAAAGCCATTTTGACCATTTTAAGGATTGTAAAGGATGAATTAATAATTTGTATCAAAAATTATAAATCAGCTAGTGATGCATAAAAACTCCTTGATTATATTCACAAGGGCGCTCATCTCTGAAAAATAATTTAACTTATATTTGAACTATTTACAACTCCCATGAATGTTGACAAAAAAATAATTAATTTTATTTTAAAAATAACAACCATTAAATATAAATTAAATGGATGGAATTATAATTTAATTCAAGTTAAAATTTTATATTTCATTATTTAGTTAAATATTTATGAAAATTTCCACAATCTCATTTTTATTCTTAATTTTAAATATAAAACAAAACATGACATTCATAACCTTACTACACTATTTTCTCTTATTATTCAATAATAATAAGTGATGTAAAATTTTGATTATAAATATATTGTAACTTAATAACTTCTAATGGTTAATAGTGTTTATAAAAATACTAGAAACTAGACATATAATTGAAAACCTAAACCTACCAATAGACAAAATGGGAATAAGAAATATGGTAATAAGAATCATAAAGTCAAATTTAATGGAATTTGTAATAACAAAACCACCAAAAATAACATCGTTAAGAAAGTTTGTGATAAGAATCAATTAAAAAAAATTAAAACTAAAATTAAAACAATAATCAGGAACAAAATACTAACACTATTACATTGTATTTTAACTTATTTGACTCTAACAATAAATAATGGATTTTAGATAGTGCTAAATTCCATCACATGACATGTTTATAAAATATTTTATTTGACACTAAATCTATATATGAACGGATATATTGAGGTGATAATTCAATTTTCGAATCTACTAAACAAGGAAAATCTAAATTTGTAAGTGTAGTCATAAATAATGTTTTCTATGTTCCTAAATATAATAAAAACACATTATCCTATTCTCATCTTACAAATAATAATTTCAAAATAACATTGATTAAGGATTAATGGTCTATTAAGAATTGATTTGGTTCTATGATTGCTGAAAGAATTCAACATAATGGTTTATACATGATTTTTACTTCTTCT
Organism: Torreya grandis; assembly: GCA_037957365.1. Classification (NCBI taxonomy): domain Eukaryota; kingdom Viridiplantae; phylum Streptophyta; class Pinopsida; order Cupressales; family Taxaceae; genus Torreya; species Torreya grandis. The sequence goes on from JARHVA010001083.1 coordinate 3,835,554, forward strand.
ACATGTTATCTGTCATCTCAAAGTAGAAATGAATTTCAATTTTGACATGAAATATTAGGTCATGTTAATTTTAAAATCTTATATTATATTTATCATTGTTATCTTGTATATTTTCTTCCTACTATATCTTCTCATCATGAAATATCCAGGGGTTACTTATGTAGTAAGCAACACTCTAAACCCTTTCACAAATGATATGGTGGAAACTCTTCTCATCACGTAGATGTTATTAATAGTGATGTTAGAGGACCTCTAGGTGTTTATTATATCAATTTTATTTATATTTTGTTACTTTCATCAATGATTACACTAGGATGATTTGGTCTTATGATATTAAAAATAAATCTTAAGTGTTATCTAAATTCAAATAATTGAAAAGCTTTAGTTTAAAATTTTTATAACCTTTAAATATTAAAATATTAAGAAGTAATAATTGTGGTGAATGCATTAGTAATTTTTTTCATTAATTATGGCGTACAAAGAGAGTTAATAACTCCCTATTCCCCACAAAAAATGGAATTATTGAAAGAAAATATTGAACCATCATTGAAATGATTATAATAATGTTGTATTATGAAATTGTTCCTAAATTCTTGTGGGTCAAAGCAAGGAATATTATTGTGCACGTTAAAAATATATTCCATAACAAATAAATGCATATTTATACACCATTATAAAAATTTTATAATAATAAATAAAGTTTTGATCACCTTAGGGTATTTGGTAGTCTTGCTTCCATCTTTATTCCTAAAGTATAAGGAAAACAATTGATCTTAACTCTTAATCTTTAATTTTCCTAGGTTATGGAGGAAGGAATAAAGGATTAATATTTATTATATGCTAAAATAAAAATAATTGAGAATGGGAATGTTCAAATTTCTTAATAAATATTTTTGTGATCCTTTTGTGGAACCCCCTCAAATTAATTATTTTGATTAAATTAAATCTTCTTTTAATCCTTATGAAGAAAAGTATTCCCTAGATGAAGTTGATCTAATTTTATATAACCTAGATTTTGAGGGGTTAATTATCCATTTAAGGCTCTATTTAAAATATATAAATAGGTTGATACCTAAGTTATTCATCTAATACTAGTAATATTATTAAACTAAGTAGGAGTCAACATACCTATCATGCTTTGTTGACTCTACATGAATGTGAACCTCAATATTTTGAGGAATGTATTCAAGATGATACATGTAAAGTTATTATGCAAGATAAATACCAAACACTAATTATAAACCATACTTGGTATCTTGTCTTACCTCTATTTTTTGGTGCATTTATTTGATTTATTGCATTTACTTGTAAATATTATTTATTTTGGTGTACTAATTACTTATTGTAATTACTTTTTTATGTTTATTAATAATTTGCACTAGATAGGATAATCTTGCTTAGTTAGTAGTCAACTTAGACACCTATCTTGTTACATTGTAGTTCAATTCCATTATTCATGGTAAGATAGGATAAGATTGCTTAACTCAGTCAACTTGTGTTGATTATTTACACAATTTGGACACCTATCTTGTTAGTGTGGAGTTTCACTCCACTAATCTTGTATTCAGATACCAGTTGAACTACATGTGTTATGTGAGTTCCTTGATCTTTATCATGCATGCCTTTCTCTATATAAGTAATGCTTATTTCTGTATTCTACATCTGATTAGTATTGAATTATCATAGTAATTCATCATATTTGAGTTATTTACTCATTTATGTTATTGTATTAGATATATCATTATAATTTATTACTATTACTATTTTATCTCTTATTTATGCTTTTGATTAGATTCATTATATCTTGTAGCTAATTTTAACATGGTACTAGAGCTATTTTGAATCTCTAGATTGCTAAATATTCTAGACGAAAATATCTAGATATAGGATCAAGTTTTTTGATTTTATATACAAGCACATATTGGAGCTTTATGGATAATTTATGAGCTCACCATTGATTTTAAAGTTCTTGAGATAGTCAAGATCATTCAAATTTTGTGTAAATTGGGCACAGGAGGTGAAATTGGTAAAGTTTTGATCCATAAGAAACATGCCCAAATATGGTGGGTACCTAAAAATCAAAGCATTTATAAGTAAAATAGACCTCATATTTATGTTTATAAGGTGTCAAAACCTATATATCCATATAAAATTTGTCCAATTTAGACATAGTCACCTAGAAGGCAAACAAAAATTGCTCCTAGGTATGGTTGTACAAACTATGCAGGTAATTTTCTCTATTTTTTTGGTAAGCCTTATGGATCACTAGCTATATTTGAAAGGTAAAACTTGGGATCCCACCATTTGAACACCAAGAGGTTTTTTTGAGTGATTTTTTTAAAAATATCTTAAAATGTCATGCTCTTCACTATTGTAGTTTTAGTTATTTCTATATTTTTCCAAAATTTAGATTTTTTTATAGTAGCTCTTGCCCATCCTCATTTTTATAACTTTAGAGGCTCATAACTTTCACATATGACCTCGTATTGATGTCCTATTTTTTCAAAAGTTAATATATCTTTTTGCACAAAACATTAGTGAAAAATGTTTTATAATAAAGTGCATATTTTTTGTACTTTTAGAATAGAGGGCCTAATTAAGCTTTTTGTAAACTAAAAAACTTATAATCCAGCCTTGTAATTTCACTCAATTATAAAGTGATGATAGATACTTGTTAGGTGGGATAAAAATAAGTAATTTAAGGAGGTTTTGTGGTGTGTTCTATACTTTGATTTCTACTTTGTGATGATTTAATTACCAAGGCATCATGGGGAATCCTAAGTTCCCACTATTAATAACATATAACTATAACACATAAAAATAGAATTCTTGGAATGATTTAATGATGTAAGGATATATGTCTTACATAACAACTCTTCTTACTCCACCTACTAATGTAAAAGAGTTACAACACTTTCTCTTTGAAACTACTAAGATAATTAGATGCGTTCAGTCTTACATGTCTTTAGATTTGAATTTCCATCTTAAAAAATGTATAACTCCAAAAGAGGCTTGGATCCTAAAAATTATGCTACAATACAAGACTACATCATTAAATTCATAGATATTAGAACACAAGTTTCTAAATTTAAAATTGATTAAAGGATATTCAATTGATTTTAGTGCCTTACATAAATTAGGTCTTGAATATTCATTCTGTTTCTCTAGGTTTCAAATCATAGGCTCATATTGGGTACATCATATCAAATGCCCACCTTTAAATTATTCTTCAAGATTATAAAGGCTAAAAAATAAAATTTAATAGCTATGGGTCTAATCAAGTCATAAAAATATCAAGATCTAATTACAAGTCAACCTTAGAATAAGTAAGTTTGAACATCAACATCAAATACAAATTCAAGTAAAAAGAAGTAGAATAATCATAATAAGTCACAAAAAGATAAAAATAAAGGGTGACAATATTCCTCAAAAGGAGATTATAAATCCACTAATAAGAAAGGGGATTCAAAAAAAATATTGAAACTCCTTGCCCTTATTGCAAAAAGGGGTTTTATTGTGAACAAGATTGTTGAAAGAAAGAGATTGATGAACATAAGGGTATTCTCAAAAAAGAATAACATCAATCAGTCAAAGGATTATTTCACTCTTTCAAATTTAGGGAAAGGGAAAGCTACGACACTAGTTGCACTAGCAAATTCACCAAAGTCATGGGTAACTAACTTAGGTGATCTGCACCATATGGGTTCTAATCAAGAACAATTTTTTGGATTAGAACCAAGTTCCTTACCTCATATTCTCATAGGTGATGATTCTAAGGTAGATGCTATAGTAAAATTTACAATTTATGTTGATAGTGGTGTATTTGAGGATGTCTTATATGTATCAGAGTTATCAACTAACCCTCTCTCTATCTACCAAATCACTCACTTTGATACTGGGAGAAAGTTTGAGTTCACACTTGATTTTGTATCAATCATAAAATTAAAGGATAATGCCTTAGTTATAGTGGGAAAAGTCAATAATAACACTTGGCTTTATTTATTCTCCCACTTTGTACCTTAGTATTTATATACAACTTTGTTCTCACACACTAATTTAGTGAACAAGCTATGGCATGAGTGGTTTGGTCATCTGAATTACTACTATTTACAATAGCTTAGTCCGTAAGATAGGGTTACAGGACTTCCACAAAATCATTTTTTAGGGGGTGTATGTCATGGTTATGCCTTAAGAAAACATATAGAGGATAAGTTTGATAAAGGGAATGCTTGAATGGATACACAAGTCCTCAACCTTATTCATAGTGATTTAGTGGTCCATTCTTTGTATTTTATTAAAAACCACTATGTTCTCACATTTATTGATGACTATTCTAAATAAACTTAGGTTTATTTTATAAAACTCTAAGAGTGAAGTATTTGATAGACTTCTAGAGTTCAAAGCTCTAGTAGAGAAATAATCTAGGAAGTATGTCAAGATTCTTTACATAGATAATGGGAGGGAATATGTGAATAATAAGTTTGAATAATTTTATGTTCTTTAAGGAATTGATCTTTAGCATTCAGTTGCTTATACACTTCAAAAGAATGGTATAGCTGAGAAGAAGAACATATTTTTAAAAGAGATGGCAAGTTGTATGATTCATGCAAAATCATTAATACCTAAGTACAAGGTAGAAGTAATTAATTGTACTACATATATATAGAACATATTTCCTCACAAATTTTTAAAATGGATAACACCTCTTGAATCTTAGTGCAATACGAATCCAGATGTGCATCATTTCATAGTCTTCAATAGTCTAGCATGGGCTTACATACCTTTAGACAAATGTCATGCTTTAGAACAACACATCAGAAATTGTATATTTGTGGTATATCCTAATGGTGTTAAGGGATATTGGTTGATTGATCTAGATTCACATTAGCTTATTATAGCAAGAAGTGTTTACTTTGAATAAAGTCCTTCAAAATCTCTTCTAAAATTTCTCATTCTTCTTCCTTAGAAGAATTAGATAGTAGTGATGATGATACTCTTTCTTCTTATATTCACAAATATGATGAGAGAATAGCTCCTCAGTAAGTTTTAACAAGTCATATTCCTCCTCCTCCTCTAGATCCTTAGCTATTGATACCTTTTTGAGCTAGATAGACTTTGGTAGATGTAGACCCTCTTATTATGGATCCATCAGATAGAAGGAGAATATGATCATAGCATGATCTTACAAATTCCTACATTTCCATAGCTTTTGATCCATAATATTTTTAGGAAGCCACAAGGATAGTTGAGTGGGATTTAGTAATGGAAGAAGAGTATGACTCATTGATTAGGAACAACACTTGGGATCTTGTTCTTATTCCTAAGGAAGAATATTAGTATCATGTAGGTGGATATATCAGACTAAGTTTACAGTGGATGGAAATATTGATAAGTATAAAGCATGCTTATTACCTAAAGTATTTTCCCAAGTGGAAGGCATTGACTATTAGAAAACCTTTGCACTTGTTGCTAAGATGAATTCCATCACTTTATACTAGATATTGGTATAACTCATGGTTGGGTTGTACATAAGATGGATGTGAAGTACACATTTATTCATGAAGATATTCATGATGAGATATATATGGAGCAGCCAAAGGGGTTAATTCAAGATTATTCATTGGTGTGCTGCTTTCAAGAGTCTCTTTATGGTATAAAACAAGCCCCCAAGGCTTGGTATTCCAATATGGACACATTTCTTCTCTTAGTTGGGTTATCAAGATGTCGCTCAGATTTGAATGTCTAAATTTTATGGTAGGAAGATTCACAATTGTAATTAGTTTTTTATGTTGATGATCTCATTATTATATAGAGCACAATAGCCATCATCAATAGTGTTAAGACTACACTTCATGATAGGTTTTCTATGATAGACATGACCCTGTTGCACTATTTTTTTGGGATTTAGATGGCACAATATTTTTTTGGGATTACTCTCTCACAACCCAAGTATGTCATGGAATTGTTAGCTTATTTTCACATGGTTGATTTTAGGCCTGCATCAAATCCTTTCTTATCTAGAGTTAAACTTGAGGTTCATTATTTCATTCCCTTGGTTGATGCTACATTGTATCGATAGCTTGTAGATAACCTCATCTATCTAACTCATACATAACTCAAAATTTAATATGTAGTTGGAATGGTTTTATGCTTTATGCAGACACCACATGAGCTACATTAGAGAGCCACCAAGTGTATTTTGAGCTACAATTAAGGCACTATCAGATGTGAGATTCACTATATAATGGGTATAGGTTTAGACTTGGTAGGATACATAGAATTTAATTGGGATAGCAATTATGATGATAATAAGTCCACTTCTAGTTACAACTTTCAATTTGGATCTAGCCCCATTTATTGTTAGATTAAGAAGAAAAATTCTATTGCTCTTTCATCTATGGAGGTTGAGTATTATGCCATTGTTAATGCCAATACTGAGCCTATTTGGCTTCAAAATATTCTCACTAAGCTTGGTGTTCCATTTTTGAAGCCATTAGTCATCTACTGTGATAACCATAGCACTATCAAAATCTTGAAGAATCTAGTTCATCATCAAAAAACCAAACACATAGAGATCCATATCCACTTTATCAGTGAGTTAATTTAGGCAAAGATCATTGATCTAAAATATTGTCCTATGGAGGATCAAATTATAGATATTTTGACCAAACTTTTCTTTGAGATAAAATATCTTCACTTGTGATCTCTTTTGGGGGTGAAGGATATCAGTTCTTTAAGGGACATCATTTGTTTAGGGGGGATCTATTAGACCTTCATTTTGAGGATGAGTTTTTTTCCTTTGAGTTTTCTCCCTTTCTCATCTATTTATATAGAGTACCTAATATGGCTACACCTTGTCAAGACTCTTATCTACATAGCCCTACCTAAGTTTCACGTATGAATGGGGGGGTGTTGGTGCATTTATTTGATTTATTACATTTACTTATATTTATTGTTTATTTTGGTGCACTAATTACTTATTATAATTAGTTTGTTTTGTTTATTAATAATTTTCACCAAATAGGATAAGCTTGCTTACCTAGTAGTCAACTTGGACACCTATCTTCTTACAGTGGAGTTCCACTCCACTATTCATGATAAGATAGGATAACATTGCTTAACTAGTAATTAACTTGTGTTGATCATTTACATAAGTTAGGCACCTATCTTTTTAGTGTGGAGTTTCACTTCACTATTCTTGTAGTCAAATATCTATTAAAGGACATGTGTTGTGTGAGTTCCCTAATCTTTATCGTGCATACCTTGCTCTATATAAGCAATGTCTATTTGTGTATTCTACATCAGATTAGTATTGAATTATTAGATTAATTCATTTTATTTGAGTTATTTATTCATTTTTGTTATTGTCTTAGATATATAGTTATTGTTTATTACTATTACTATTTTATCTCCTATTTTTCTTTCTATTAGATTCATTAGATCCTGTAGCTAATTTTAAAAATATCTAAGAGGGATATTTTTAGTTATAGGTGGATTTATAAAATCAAATATAATTCAATTGGTAGAATTGATAAATTCACAGTTAGATTAGTTGTTTGTGGTTTTAATGAAAACCTAAGATTGACTATGTTTAAAGCTTTGACCTTGTAGAAAAAATGAGTAATATTAGATTGATTACTACCCTTTTATCTTAAAATGATTGGATTATACACTAAATGGATGTCACAAATGACTTACTAAATGGTTGTGTAGGAGAATAAATATACATGACTTAGCATAAATGTTTCACTAAACCTAACAAATAACATTATGTTTAGAAGTAAAAATATTCTCTTTATGGTTTAAAACAATCTCCTTGAGCTTGGTATTTTAAAATCACTAGTTATTGAAATGAATTAGGTTTCTCTAATTTTTATTCTAATAATTGTCTCTTTTTAAAAGTTAAAAAGTAGTCATAATATCTTAATTATATTATATCTTGATGATATTATTATCATTGGTGAGTAAAATAGCTTAAATCTTAAATATAAATATAAACCAAGTGAATATTTTGAAATGATTGATAGAGAAATTATTTGACATTATTTAGGAATGGTTATTTTTTATAATAAAAAATAATTGTTGTATCTGAATCTCATTATGCACATAACCTTCTTGTTAAGTTTAAGATGCTTGATTTTAAGCCTACATCTACCCATATTAAATTTGGTGTTAATATTGATCTAAAACTTGATTTTTATAAAGCTAAGCCCATTATTTATAGATACTTGGTTGATAGTTTGATTTATCTAATTACTATTAGGGAAATTATTTCATTTTTGTAGGTGTTGCTTGTAGATTTATGTAAGATCAATAATTGGATCATTAAAAATTATCAAAATGAATACTTAGGTATATAAAAGTAACTATAAATTTTAGTTTGTGTTATGATTATATTTTATATGTTTATTATGATGCCAAACATGTTTGTTATTGTATAGATCATAAATCTACTTCTAGATATGTGTTCAAGTTTAGCCATGGTACTGTCATGAACCATTCACTATCACTGCTCACATAGATGGCAATAAATTTACCTATGTTAAAGTTATAGACTATTAAATAAGTATTTATTTATCCTTATTATTTATTTTCTCTCTTGATATAAGCTGAAACACATAGATAAAACTACCACATTAACATCAAGCCTAGAGTAAATTGACGTAACAATAGTTTTTCATACTAGTCATCTTACTTTCAATTTTATTTTTATTATAACTGCATACAATGTTATGCTTGAAAGTTCATGGTTAAAATCAATAGAGTAAATGATTAATATATAAAAAGGTTTAGATACATTTTATCATAAAGATAAGATCATTTAAATTTAAAAAGAGGAACATCTGTAGAACAAGAACATACAAAGGAAAATATCTTTGAATCAAAGATAACTAGCAAAACCATAAAAAAAAAATAACATGATATAGCACATACAATGAATAAAAATAAATAAAAAATTTCAATATCACAACATGGGGTACTTGGTTGTACATATATAAATATAAATTAATAAAATATAACATATAACAATTCCATGATCAAGAAGATACTTGTAACCATGATAATGACTATGAAAAATATGACTGGAATGGCATAAATCATGTGATAGATGGATATGGAAAAATAAATGATGATTAATATACACATGGTACATTTTATGATTTTGATATAAAGACATCTAACATATTTCATTTAAGACAAGCCATCCATTTACTTCTCCTCATATATTATTGTGATCATCATGACATCATTAGGTAACTTGTTACATTTTCCAATCATTCTCAAAACACACTCAAACATATTCAAAATAATAAGAATATGATTTTACATATCTTATATAATGTTGAATCTTATTTCTTTATTTTTTTCACTTTTGATCACTTGACCCCTTATTTTATGTCCTTAGATTTCACTAACTTATTTAGCCTCTTGAACATCATACTTTCAATTGACATATTTGATTATCTCAAAATAGAAATTAATTATGCCCAAATAGGCCATGTTCCTCTCTATTATTATAATTTTCACTACAAAAATTCATTGTTTACCCAAAAAAGAACTATTAGACTAAGAAATAATTTCCTAACACTGATATCATAATTAGGTGATATTCTCCTTTAAAATTGGATACCCATAAATTACATTTTAAAAAGTTTGAGCCTTAATACTACTAGTTTTCATCTATCTAAGTTAGTTTCAATATGCAAAACATTATTTTTCATACAAAATATAATTTTTTTCAAGCCATATTGCTAGCAAATGTAACATATTTCAATTATTTTACATTTGACAAAATGAGATTGTATAGTCACCATCCTGCATACTCTTGGTGTTCTTCCATGTTTCCCAATATCACAATAGTGAGTTTTTTTCATGTTTCAATTTTTCAACCTATTCAAGTACACTTAATTCATAAACACATGTTTATAGTTAGTTATATGTCCTTCATCTTATGCTATGTTTAACACTTTGATTTATTTCATTTTTTAGTCTTGTTATTTTTATATAATGTCAAAATACAAAAAAATTGAAATATCAAAAATAAAATATAAAGACTTGAACATGATTTTAATTATAATTTATATGTTTTAAATATGTTGTTTATCTCATGATTAGTATATATCATATTATTCCTATATGACACATATATTTCACATGTATCTATGAAGTGTTGTGTAGGACATGTAGGCACTCCTAAAGATTCAGATGTTGGATTCTTATCTACCTATTACCCTTGTCAAGATAGGGTCATTTTATTAAATGATAAAAATATGTAGGTGTTATCATTATATAACCATATAATTTTGATATTTTAATTTGATAAAAATATATTACTAACATTTATATCTTACATAGTTTACATGTAAATATTATTTCTAGGATATGATCACATGACATATGTATCACATATAATATATTTTCTAATTCTATGTCCCATCAATGTGGCTTACTTATACATAAAATAATAAATATATATTTTATATTATGTAGTTCCTTGACCATTTTGTGATACTCCTGGCTTGATATATCTCTATGAGATCTTGTGTGGTGTGTAAAATTTTAACATGTCATTGTTTTGGCCCTTGGCCTTTTGTGTGGAGTTTGAAATTTAGACACATACTTAATTTGCCCCTTGGAGCTATGTGTGTTATATATGTTTGGTTTGGGACATTTTATAATTCCCTTGATTTTGTGCTTGGCCCATATATGTTAAATTTTCTATAATTTATTCTTGGTGCATGTGTGATTTTGAGTTGGATGAGTTATATTAGCTTCAATGATACATTATATTGGCCTTGCCTCTTACATTATCTACAAAATTCACTTAATATTCTAACACATTTATATATGATATAATTTTCAATGATAACATCCTAATACACATGTTTAAGGTTATACTTTATTTTGAGATGAGTCAATTTTTCATGAGAAAATTCCCTGACCTCAAGATGGGGGAACTTTAGTGGGCTTCTCATGCATGAGGTAACGCATTTAAAAAAAATAGTCATGATCACAATCAAAATACAAATGTTGAAAATTTAGTTATTGGTACACATTTTGGGGGAATATGCCATTGCATATGCACTCCTATTTTAGTTTCATAGAGTAAATTCACATAGTTACATAGTTTTGAAGTTACAATGAACTTTCACATATAGTTTCACATTGTACAATTATAGTGGGAGTATAATAATAACTTTATGACATAGTATTTTAGACATTATAGGAGCATTGGTGTACTTCATTCTCTTTTTATCATGTTTTTATATACCAAGATATATTAGGATAATACCAAGATGTTGAAATTAAATCTATAATCCATTATAATTTGTTGAATCAGTTCAATTACATATTACATGACTTAAGAGTCATTGATCACTTTAACATTTTGTGTGTGAATGCATTTTTATTATATCTAATTTCTATCTTTGGGTTACAAATAATCACAAACATAATAAAATTTCAAAAATTATTCAATGATCAAGAATTCCACTTTAAAAGAGAAAATGCAAGTTGGGGTTTGATCACCCTTAATTTTTTTCCAATGGTTTCTCTAAGGAACCATATCTTTTAAGTGATTAACTAGAGGCACCAATTATAAAATTATTTGAGTATCATCACCAATAAAAGTCAAAAAAATCAGCATGTTAACATGCATCCAGGTGTATGCATTGCATACTCTCATTTTAATTTTAAAACTACTCAAATATAAGAAATTTTTAATTCGAAAAGATTAATTCAAATAAAAAATTGTTAAAATTAAAGTAAAGTTTAAAATTTTTAAGTTTAAGTATTCAAATTTCAATTTGTAAAGGAACACAATAATTACTTTATGTGTTTTTCAAGGGTTTCCAAATATTACAGTGCCTTTCACAACTGAAATATGTAACTCAAATGCAAGGTGTGTCTTACACACTAAGGTATGAATTTTTTTTAATATACTAATTAAATTTATAGAATAAAGGGAGGTGGATGGTGGAATGTAGTAACCTAAATTTGGTCATGAATACTTTATCATGGCTATTTTATATTTTTATTATTTTTAATTAACACATACACATAATTGATGATTATTTCACCAATTAGCCTATCCTAAGCACAATAAGATAACTAATTTCATTACAGGGCCATCCATTGTCACCTACATAAATGATATTAATACATAATACAAATTTGTACATATGTATGTCTTCATTTATACCCATAACTCTATAATTTTAGTGATGGGACAATAAAACCTTCCAGGAGAGGAACACCTAATGCTTATGTTCTTATTTATTGATTGTGTAATTCCCTCACAAAAAAATAAAGAATAAAATAATAATGTATCCTTAGGGTCAAACTAAATATTATTAAACTCCGTAGTGGGTATTTTACCCTCTTTAATTAGTATGAAATCACATTGAGTTGTTTCATTTCAAACATCATGGTAATCTTATCAATATTATCACAAGAAGTTCTTTAAATAAGTAAAAAAAATAAAAATATCTATTCTTACCAAATCATATTTCAATAATTTTAATTAATAATGACCCAAGTCTAAATTTGGTCTTATCAACCCTATCCCAATCATGATAAAGTATTCAATCCAATTTTATATGCCTTCATATAGTTAAACGAGCATAATCACATAAAACACTTAAGTGGTATAACTAAATGGAGGTTTGATCCCTCTTCAGAGTATTGGTATATAGGAAGTGGTCAAAATATTGGGGTGTTGATGTCTATCACAACTCCAAACACTAATCCATTTTTACTCTTTCACAATTGTTTATCTCCTTGTGGCACAATCTAGGATTTTTAACTTCAAAAATACATATGTTGGTCTGATGTGCATCACTAAAGATGAATTTATCTCAAATAGGCATATTTTACATAGTATCACATGACCATGCCCTATTTTTCATAATTCCTAAAAATGAAAAAAAATCCATTCAAGGATAAAAATTCCCATTAATATCAACCCTATTAGGAGTGAATTTCATTACAAAGTTTGAGGATCATATTCTAAGAGGATTATAGGATTTCATATTCATCACTATTTCTACATTTTTAATTCAACACAATTAATCCAACACATCAAAAATCTAAGTAAATATATCATTGGCATAGCTTAGTCTTATTAAAATTTATTATATTTCGTAAATTCTAATTTATTGATTTTAGTTTCTTGTTTTAAGTGTATTTATAACACCCTAATTTATTCTATTCCATTTATGTGAATTAGGGTTAATTACAATATTAATTTAAATTCATCATAAATAACACCTTGGTTAATACTAAGGAGAATAAGGACTCCACCATAGTTGGTAATGAGAATACTCATGAGTCTACCCTACATGGAGCTAATGAGACCGATTCCACCTAGGTGTAGGGTGTGTTGTTGAGTGATCCCATCTAACTTGTGATGTGATGTCTTATTTGAGATCCTTGATAACACTAAAATTATTTTCAACATGGTTGTGGAATTTATAGAATCTAAAAAATATGTTGTTATTATTGGACATAATTTTGCAATAAATTAAAATTCACAGTTTCATGTCCTAAAATGCAAAATCCTTCACAAAAATCTATTTTTGTATTTCATAATTCATTCTACTGATGTACTTAGTATCCACACTAAATAGACCATAAAAACAATCTTGGTTCTTACCCTCTTTAATTTAATGTATTATATGCAATATTGTATATATCTTAGCATCAGTTTTGGTAATGTTAGGATAGTATCCTCCATAGTCCTCTATTTATTTGACTTTGATCATATTGAATCTTACCTCATATTTTTTGGTAAATTAAACTTCAGCTATATCAAATCATATCTTGTTTCACATGATTTATAAAAACCAATAAAAATTGTTTATATCCTGACACTAAAATTTTACATTGCTAATCACATAAAAAAATAATGATCATAATCCCATACAGATTCTAATTTCTACAAAATATTGAATGTTTTGGTTAACAGACTTCTAAATCTTGAATTCTACTATCAATTTATCCTTGACCTATTAAATATTCATAATTACATGATTATTATTGAATATTTTCTCTATATCTCTACCATTAAATATCCTATTAGTTATCACTTCTTATTTACATCATTTATCACACACATAACCTACCATTTTATTTTATACATCAATAAATACTAATTCAGTTTAGTTGACCCATCATAGGGCATAAAGATAAAAAAATACCCTATAGGTAATGAGACTTTTCTTGTTCTTAGGATAGTTATAATTATTTTCTAGATGATTACATTTGTATCTATAATCTTATAGTAATGGTGTTAAGACTAATAAGAGTATTGAAATCAATAGTTCTGCTCACTTCACATCTTCTTTCTTTCTTTTGCCTACCTAATTTTTATGAAGCTTATTCAAAACATTTATTAAGTTATGCTAATTATTTTAATACTTTTAGTATACTATTCTCATCTATTATAA